>PVJC01051758.1:0-11357 GCA_004026665.1 Murina feae
ACCCCGCAGGCATCGCCCAGCAGCACCTGCTTGCCCATCTCCGTAGTGTGGAGCAGACAGGCCCGGCAGAGAGCAGAGAACCAGGTGCAGTGGGTCCAAGCCATCAGTAGCACTTCTCCTGAGTGCTCCCGAATTGGATGAAGTCCAGGTCCGGCTGAGGGACCTCCCCACTTGCCCTCCTCCTCCCCCACCTGCACCCGCACCCCAATTTACCCGTGCACAAATTTCGTGCACCGGGCCCCTAGTCTATAATAATAAAAGCGTAACATGCAAATCAATCAAACGACCAAACAGCAGAACGACCATCCAGATGACCACGCTATGACACTCACTGGTGCCAGGCCAGCCAAGGTGAGTGTGTTGTGATTGGTCAGGGGCCCGGCCATTGCCTCATGATTGCCCTGCAGAGGGAGGCCCAGGCCACCGGCGGACTGGCAGTGTAATTGGTGAATTGGGGGGCTCCACAATCGCCCCAAAGAGGGAGACCCATGCTACCCAGCTGGCAGCGCTGCAGTGGGTAGCCTGGGCTTCCTTCTGTGGGGGCAATCCATTGAGGAGTCCCAGCCAGGTGGGTGGGGCCTACCTCTTTGGGGAGACCGATTGCAGGGCTCCTGGACTTTGAGAGAGCACAGGCCAGGTTGAGGGACCTCTCCACCCCACCCCTGAGCGTACGAATTTCGTGCACCAGGCCTCTAGTTCATCCATAAAAAGGAGTGAAACGCCGACACCGGCTACAATGCGATGAACCCTGAAAAACTTTGTGCTCAGTGAAATTAGCAGATACGAAAGGCCACATCTTGTATGATTTGTTTTCCACGAAATGTGCAGAATGGGCAAATCCATAAGAAGGAAAGCAGAGCAGTGATTAGCAGGGGCAGGAAGAAATTGCTTAATAGCTTAGGATTTACTATTAAGTGATGAGAATGTTCGGGAACTAGAGAGGGGTCATGGTTGCACAACACCGTGACTGCACTAAATGCCACTAAACTGTATACTTTAAAATGGTTAAATTGGTAAATTTTATATTATGTGTTATCACACAGGCATCACTGGGTATGATGAGCATATTGTAAACCTTGGCTGATCTTACAGGGAGGACAGCTATGTTTTAATTTGAGAAATTTTAATTATTAACGAGGTGAATAGCTTTGCCTATGGTTATTAAAAATCTGAGTGCTTTGAATTTTGTATTTGATGCTTTTGTATCTTACTCTGCTTTAGTTGTAAGGATTTTTTAATGTTCACACTAAACATACATATTGCAAATATTTTCCGGAAGCTCAGTATCCTCAATTTTATCTCATAAAGATTCTCTTTGGATTGTGGTTGAAATTGCATCAGTGATGATTGTCCCCCAGCCTCGTCCATGCCTGCCTTCTCCAGGTTAACCCACCCCAGCCACAGGTCCTGCCCAGGACGTGCCTCTCCCAGGAGCTGCTCATGGCTTCAGGATCCACAGGCCAGCCTGGGAATCTGGTCCCCTAACAACCCAGGGGCCAGGCCCACTGGCAGTTGCCTCCCCTTGGAGAGAGGAGGTCCTTCCCTGTCCTCAGCCTCATTACCCTCCAGCCCTCGGCCAACACCATGGAAGTTCACAGACGCCTCCAGGAAGTCTTGTCCTCAGAACAGGCCAGGCATCTTCAACTTCTTTTCCAATCACAGGCCAGGCTCCATCCCTGGTGAGGGCACCAAAGGCTGGGCCCACGCAGAGTGTGTCCCCAGGGCCCAGCTGCCACCAGGTGCCCTCCAGGTGGAAACCAAAGGGTCAGCCAAGGTCCATAAGATGACCAGACATCCCGCTTTTGGCAGGACAGTCCCGATTTTTAACAATTTGTCCCATATCCCACGGCATTTTAAAAAAAGTCCCGATTACTCTTTGTAATATTTTAAGTAATAATAATAAAAAAAAGAAAGAAAGAAAAAAGAAAAAAAAACAATCCCCCCTCCACCCGCGTCAATGGTGTACCGCTTTAAATCTGGTCACCTTAGCCCATGGAGAAGCTGTGGCTTCCTTCCAGGCATCCCTGCAGGGGTCAGACTCAGGCCAGGGAAACCAGCCCCGTCCAGGACAGTCAAACATTTATGGTCTGAGCAAGGACATCTCATGACAAGAGGACTGACCATAATGAAGGTGCTCACAGCGCAAACACCAACAAGGAAGGGAGGGCGTGAGCCTCCTGCTGGGACAACACAGGCACCAGGGAGGGGTATAAAAGCTGGGCAGTTCCAGCACCTCGCACACTCACTCACCTTCACCCACTCACACACTCTTCTCCCAGCTCACCTCCAGCCCCACCGCCCCACCATGGCCGCATCCACCCTGTCCGTCTGCTCCAGCAACCTGAGCTATGGCAGCCGCGTCTGCCTGCCCGGTTCCAGTGACTCTTGCACCGACTCCTCCTGGCAGGTGGACGACTGTCCAGAGAGCTGCTGTGAGCCCTCCTGCTGTGTCCCCAGCTACTGCCAGCCCACCTGCTGTATCCCCAGCTGTTGCCAGCCCACCTGCTGCGCCCCCAGCTGCTGCCAGCCCTCTTGTTGCACCTCCTGTCCCTGCCAGCAGGCCTGCTGTGTGTCTGTCTGCTGCAAGCCCACCTGCTGCACACCTGTCTGCTGCAAGCCCACCTGTTGCACACCTGTCTGCTGCACACCTGTCTGCTGCAAGCCCGTGTGCTGTGTGCCCATCTGCTCTGGGGCCAGCCCCTGTGCACCCTCCTCGTGCTGTCAGCCCATCTCCTGCACCTCATCCTGCTGCAGACCCTCCTCCTGCATGTCTGTCATCTGCCGCTCTGTGTGCAGGCCTGCCTGCTGTGTGCCCATCTCCTCCTGCTGCATGCCCACCTCCTCCTGCCAGCCCAGCTGCTGCCGCCCATCCTCCTGCATGTCCCTGCTCTGCCGCCCTGTGTGCTCCCGCCCCGCCTGCTGTGTCCCCATCTCGAGCCAGAAGTCCTGCTGCTGAGCAGCTCCATCTTCTGCCTCTGGAGCACAGTTCTCCTCTCCCAGGATCTCCCAGAGCCCCTCTGCTGGTGCCAGGCCCTCCCCCTCCCACCCTCTGCTGGTACCAGGCCCTCCCCTCTCCCGTCCATGGACCCACAGTCACTGCCTAATGCAGATTGGAACGTGCCCCCATCCCTTTTTGAGAAGAGAGGACCCATAAATCCCTCATGGGGGTGGGCTTGGGGCCCAAGGAGCCTCCTCTGCAGGACTGGCGGCTTGCTTTCCATGTGACAAAAGCCAATTGCTAAATCAATAAAATGTTTGTGCCGGGACATGTGTGTTTGCTGTCTCCTCCCCTGCGCCCCCTGGGCCACTCCAAATCTGGGCTCTGGGTCCTCCGTCTGGTAGGAGCCAGACAATAAAGACATGCTCTTCAATCCAAGTTCAGAGCAGCTGGACACTCATCCCCCTTCCCGACCCAGCGGCCCACCCTCCCCGCAGTGGGCAGCCCTCCAAGGCTGGGCCCAGGAGGCGGGCTTGGTGCTGCAGCCATGGACCTGGAGGGACGTGGGTTCCTGCCCACATTCATTCCCCTGCCCGTCCAGGTGAAGGGTGAGTTGGGAGCAGCAGAAAGCCTGTTAGTCAAGAGCTGTGTGACAGTGTCCCCTGCAGGAGGACCACCACGGCCTAGGTCAGACACGCCGGGATCTGTGCTGGAGGCTCCACGGGTGGGAGGACTAAGGGCGATGCTGCCCAAGAGTCCCCACAGTCCAGGTGGACCCTGGGGACCAGGACAGGGTGGACACGCAGGCCAGGGGAGAGCCTGGAGCAGGACAGACCTGAACAGGAGCCCCACTGCTAAGCATCTAAGAAAGGTACGGATTACCTGTGTGGGGCCTCCTTCCTGCCCGGCAGGCATGGGGCAGAGGCTCAGCAGGAGCCCACAGAGGAAGAAGGGGCTCAGAGTCCCCGAAGCTGGGTGAAGGGAAGCCAGCAGCAACCCACTCCGGACACCACTTGCTCCTTCCCTGGGCTTCTCCACCCCTTGACGGTCACACTGCAGCCACCAGCATCATGGAAGAAGAGTGGACATCAGAGGCTGTGCAACGAAGGCTGGGTCTATCCTGTGGCCAGAACAAATGCCCACAAACACAGTGGCTACAACAACACAAATGTATTGTCTCATAGCTCCGGGGGCCAGAGCCTACTATGGGTCTCTCTGGGCTGAATTCAAGGCGTGGGCGGGACTGGACCCTTCTGGAAGCTCTGGGGAAGAAGCTAACCCTTGTCCCCTTCAGCTCCTAGAGGTCCCACCACAGTCCACATTTGCATGCTCTAAACCGGCAGCCTAGCATCTTGCTTCTGTCTTCCCGGGGCCTCCTGTTCTGTAGCCCAGTCCCCTTGCCCCCTCATTAGTCCCTGTGATGACATTGGGATCCCTGAATGACCCGGGATCATCTCCCATCACAAAACCCTTCACTGGGTTTTGTTTTCACTTCAAGTTGCTTTGCCTGCAAGAATCATAGTCACAGGCTCTGGGATGAGGATGAGGACACATCTGGAGACCACGGAAGTTGCTCATCAAACCCTCTCTGCTGAATGGGAGAAGGAGCTATATTTTTCTTTTTCTTTAAAAAAATTTTTAAAATATATTTTTATTGATTTCAGAGAGGAAGGGAGAAAGAGATCAAAGCATCAATGATGAGAGAGAATCATTGATCAGCTGCCTCCTACATGTCCCACACTGGGGATTGAGCCCACAACCTGGGCATGTGCCCTTGACCAGAATCGAACTCGAGACCCTTCAGCCTGCAGGCCAACGCTCTATCCACTGAGCCAAACTGACTAGATCAGAGCCATATTATTCAATGGAGTGTGCAATTTTGACTTTAGCTGGAGGGGAGCAGGGGACCTGTTTACCCAAATGGGGTCAGGTCAGCAAGCTAGTGATTTGCCTTCAGTCTCACCCAGAGCTGGCTAAGAACTGATCTCATAAGTTCAAAGGACAATGTGGGACAAAGGAAGCCATGTGGCTGGACAATGGGACCACCCCTGTCACCCAGAGGTGGCCTTTGAAGGGTCAGTCCCTGCCCTCTCTGCAGAATGAACTTTCCAGAATCCTCAGAAACCATACCCAGAAGCAGTTTAGGGAAAGACACTGAAGGGGGGACGTGGGTGCATCGAGTGAGCATCACACTGATATTTATTAGGCCTTGGGTGCTGGAGGATGTGTGGCCTGGGCACTGCGGCGCCTGCCAGTGGGATGAACTGGGGGCAAGTCCCTCAGCCTGGCTCACCGGGATCCAGTGGTCATGCTACAAAGTCATCTGTGGGATCCAGGAGGTCTGAAGTGAACGTCTGGACTGACTCAGAGGAGTTCATGCAACTGGCTGCTCCTGGCCCCATGAGGAGGGGCCCTGGGAGGCCACAGGCTCAGTGGCAGGAAGGTGTGCAGCAGGGGCCCTGTCTACAGGTGAAGGTGTGGCAGGATGCTGGCTGCATCCAGAGGACTGGCAGGAGGGGCTATGCACACAATGGGCCTGCAGCTCACAGGCACACAGAAGGCTGCTTGGAGGCCCAGGGACATACAGCTGGTCGCCTGGCAGGGGCTGGGCACACAGCTGGCCAGGCTGCGGGAGGAGGACTGCTGGGCAACATGGGGACAGGCAGCTGCAGGCCCATTGGCAGGAGGTGACTGAGCTGCACACTGGTAGGCACAATAGAGCCACATGGGGGGCCACAGCAGGAGCCTCCGCAGCCGAGGGGCAGGCCACAGGTGGCAACTCAGCCCAGGGGACTGTTGGAGCAGCTGGTGTGGCACATGGTGGCATGGGTTGGAGTGGGGTCAGGACAGAGGACAGGGCTGGTCTGCAGGCTCCTTCCCGGGCGAGCATTACACCAGGCCACAGTGGCCGTGCAACCAGCCACATGGTGCCTTCCTCATGGCTGCCTCACTGGATTCTCCTCCTCTTCCCGCTTCGTGTGCCTCTTCCTGGTTGAAGTGACCCCATTCAGGAAGCTCGTTCTTGGCTGCAGGTCGCCATGACCCAGCGACCCTATGATTTCTGGAACCAGAGCCCAGATTGGACAGTGAAGGGCCACTGTTATGGGGACAGGGGACCAGCAATGATTTTCAAGGTCCTCCCCAATGTTAAATACCCTGTCCTCTGACCACATAAGCACAGTCACACTCGCTGCACTGGGGGTCCCCCGTTTAGATCTGGAAACCCAAGGACTCAGAAGGTCTTCCCAACGCTTCGGGGCTCCCCAGGGGGAGCGCAAGGACCACGTCGCTGCAGCAACAATAGTAATGGATCTAGCTTGGTGCCAGGTCTGTGCTAAGTGTTTTACATGAACTGTCTCCTAATTGATTACTTATCCATCCTGCACTCTTCCAGGATGCGTGACGCGTGCCCGCCCCATCGCCGCAGACAGAGAAGCAGGCGTGCGAAATGGCTGTTTCACTCTGGAGTCCATTGTGCCAGGTAACCCTGGGGCTTTGGGGTTCTGAGATTCTTCCATCTATACGTTAGGGTTTTTTACATCAAATTTGGGGATTTTGTCCATAATTCTTCATGACATTCATATGTCTTAATGTCATTCTCCTCTTGGGTTGAAAGTACCTCTATGTTAGTTTTTTTTAATGTTCTCTGAGGCCCTTTGCTTAGTTCATTTCCCTCTTCTTCAGATTAGATACTTTCTACGGAGTGTCTTCGAGTTCACCAACTCTTTCTTCTTCATCAGCTCAGGTGGCATGACCTGAATTGCTCCACCTGCGCCTGTGCCCTAGCACCTCAGACTATGGGGTTCCCCATGGCTCCATGAGCATGCCCATTTCTGTAGCAGTGCCCTTACATCCCTGGTGCCTCTGCCTGGGACACTGCCCTTCACATCACTCACTGCAGCTCAGCATCACCTCTTCATGGAGACCCAGGGGCCCACCAGCACCCCTCACTCTCTATCTGCTGCCCCTGTTTTCCTCCCTGGAATTTCTTTGTGCATTAATTTCTCCATCCGCTCCTTTACTCGTTGCCCTGGAAGGCTCCCGAGGTCAGCATGGCTCCACTGCCTGCACACGGTGTGGACTACTTGTTGCATAAACAAGACCATTTCTGCATAGATTTTGGGCAAACTTTCTGTAAAGGGCAGATAGTGAGCATTTCAGGCTTTGCTGCCACAAGGTCTCTCCCATAACTGCTCAGCGGCTTGCGCCTAAGCAGCCCTAGACAGACTCAGGGACAGGGACGTGGCTGCGTCCAACAAAACTTTTATTCACACACGGCAGCAGCCAGATCCTTCCTGCAGACTTCGGTGTGCAGACTCCTGCTTCAATGCTTCCTGTGCGGAATAAACGCTCAGCCTACATGACTGCCTCACGTCTCCACTAAGGGCATGGGACACAAATGGCTGCAAGGACACAGTTCTCTGAGCGAGCCAGGGTGCTCTGTGCACAGTAATGGCCTGGGGGAACCCCAGGAGCCCATGTAGTCAAACCAGAACACCCTGTTTACAGAGGAGCACCCGGCCTCGGAGCCAAGCTTGTTTATGTGGAGCCTCACACAGGAGAGCACGTCCCAGGATAGAAGGTGCTGGAAACACGAGGAAGCAGCCATGAGGAAGCAGAAGGAAGTCAACAGTCATGCTTCCGTGTTGCCAGGACGCCCACAGCCTGGGTATAAAGGGCGCCAGGGAAGGAGCCTGCAGACATCTCGCCCTCACTCCCACCCCGACAACATGTGCCATACCAGCTGTCACACAGGTGGCCAGACTGGCTGCTGCTCGCCCAGACCTTGCCAGTCCTCCATGTGCCTGCCCGTGAGCTGCAGGCCCACCGTGTGCATGGCCCCTTCCTGCCAGTCCTCCGTGTGCCTGCCTGTGAGCTGCAGGCCAGCTGTGTACGTACCTGTGAGCTGCCAGGCGCCCTGCTGCATACCTGTGAGCTGCAAACCCATGGTGTGCACAGCTCCCTCCTGCCAGTCCTCCGTGTGCCTGCCCGTGAGCTGCAGGCCCACCGTGTGTGTGGCCTCCTCCTGCCAGTCCTCTGGGTGTGTCCAGCCCTCCTGCCCTACCCTGGTCTGCAGACCCATCTCCTGTGGCACCCCTTCCTGCTGCTGACCACGAGCCTCCTACCCAGCAGCTCCCAGAGCAGATGGGCCACACCTGCACTCTCGCACAGCCAGTCCTCAGCGGCCTCCAGGTTCTGCATGAGGCAAATGAAAAGCACGTTCAACAAGCCCTGTGAACTCCAGGAGGAGACGGTGGTAGGGTGATCTGGATACCTCGTGGCCCTGGGCATCCCCTCAGTGAACCCTGGTACTTAGAGTCCCCCGCTGGCTCCAGCAGGAAACCTCACCCAGTATGAGACAAATAAACCTCTTTCTCCACACAGCTGCGCCTCTGTTTTTCCTTCACATTTTCAAGTTCTTTCCTTGAAGTCAGATACCGACCTAAGCACTGCAGCACCGCTTCAAAGAACTGTCACCAGAAAGCACCGCTGAAGGTCGGGGTGTCCTCAGTGGGTGGGGCTGTTCTCTGTGGATGGAGGGGTGGGGGAAGGTGCCATCCCCAAGGCTGCCACCCAAGATATTGTCAAAAGGGCAGAGGAAAAACTTCTCTCCAGCTGCATGTGGAATGGAAAACAGTCCTGGGCCCGGGATCATATAGAGTACCCTAAAGAATTGCTACAACAGGGGAGACAAGAACCAAGATGGCAGCATAGGTAAACGCCTGTACTTGCCACCTTCTACAACCACATCAAAATTACAACTAAAATACAGAACAACCATCATTCAGAACCACCTGAAATCTGACTGAATGGACATCCTACAACTAGAGAAGTAAAGAAGAAAGCACAATGAGACTAGTTGGAGGGGAGCCCAGGCTGAGCAGGCTGGTACAGCACCCATGTGTGCTGGTTTTTCAATCACAAGGAAGGTTGTCTTTGTGGAAGCTGCCAGAGAAGGGAAAGGGGTCCCAGCCCCACACCAGATTTCCATCCCAGGATCCAGAGCTGGGAAGAAACGTCCCTATAACTACAGGCTGTAAAAAACTGCAGTAATTGAGGCTGAGAAATATGGAGGCTGCTGGAGATCCAGCTGTTCCTATTAAAGGGCTGGCGCACAAACTTACTTGGACTCGATACCACTGAGCTCCAGCATCAGGTGGCTCTCGGGGACGCAGACACATACACAGAGGAACTGAACTGTCTGGCATCCAGGCAGGAACCCAGGGGTGGCTTTCTTCCAGAAAGGGGTGCTCAGGAGGCTCATTGTTCCCACGCTGGGGTCTCCTCTGTCGCAGGGCTGACTGGCAGCCATATCAACGTGACCCACACTGTTTGTTCTGCCCAATCCAATTTGAAGCCCCACCTAAGCGGTATGCAGCAGCTTTTCCAAATGAATGGCCTGTCCTGGCTCAGGCTTTGCTAAATCTCTTAAACAAGCTGCAGCTGGTGGCAGCCCCAAACCTATCAATAAAAGGTCCAAGACCTGGCACTAGCACCAGCCTGCCTTGCTTCACAGCTGGGCCTCAAATCCTGCAAAGCAGCTCTTCCACTGTAGTTGCAGCTGGTCCTCCCAGCCAATTGGCCTGGAGGTGAACTCCTCCCAGAGACGCCAACAACAACCAAGGCTCAACAACAAAACTGTGCATACAGCCCACACAGGGGTGCATCTAGAGTGTCCAGCTCTGGTGACTGAGGAGGCTGAGCCACTGGGCCCTATAGGACACCTACTACACAAGGCCACTCTACCAATTTCAGGAGACATAGTAACTCTATCCAATACATAGAAACAAACACAGGGAAGCAGCCAAAATGAGGAGAAAAAGAAACTTCATAAATGAAAGAAATGGAAGCAAGCGAACTATTGTATACAAAGTTCAAAACCATGGTTATAAGGGTTACTCAAGGATATTCATGAGACTTTCAAGGATCTTAATGAGAATGTGAAAGATATGAAAGAGGACCAGTCAGAAATTAAGCATACACTAACTGAAATCAAGAACAATTTATTGGGATTCAACAGTAGAATAGAGGATTCTAAGATTCAAATTAACGATTTGGAACATGAGGAAGCAAAAAACAACCAATCAGAAAAGAAAAAAAAGAATAAAAAAATATGAAGAAAGTATAAGAAGCATCTGGGACAACCTCAAGTATACCAACATTCAAATTATGGGGATGCAAAAAGAAGAAGAGAGAGCAAGATATCAAAATCCAATTTGAAAAAATAAAGACAGAAAACTTCCCCTACCTGGTGAAAGAAATAGGCTTACAAGTCCAGGAAGCACAGAGAGTCCCAAATAAGAGGAACCCAAAGAGGCCCAAACCAAGACACATCATCATTAAAATGCCAAGGGTTAAAGACAGAGAATCTTAAAAGCAGCAAGAGAAAAGCAGTTAGTTATCCACAAGTGAGCACCCATATGACTGTCAGCTGATTTCTTAACAGAAACTTTGCAGGCCAAAAGGGAGTGGCAAGAAATATTCACAGTGATGACTAGTAAGAACCTACAACCAAGATTACTCTACCCAGCAAAGCTCTCATTTAGAATTGAGGGTCAGATAAAGAGCTTCACAAATAAGAAAAAGCTAGAAAGACAGCAAGATGGCGGCATAAGGTAAACACCGTAAATGCAGCCGTGAAAAACTATTTCAGAAAAACCACAAAAAGAACACACGGACACCACTCGCACCCACAGGACGGCTGGCTGAGTGAAAATCCTACAACTAGAAAAGAGTCTGAGACTCAGAGGAGCAGCAGAAGCAAAGTACAGAGGTACGGAGGCGCACGCACGGGGCTCGGGGAAAGGGCTGGTGCCGGAGGTCGCGGTTCTTTTCCAAAACGGAGAGAGCCACAAGTTCCCAGCGGCTCTGAACTCGAGTTCCAGGTGAGTTTCTGAGGACCCAGACACCCAGAGAAGGGGGACTGACTGGCACCAGGAGGAAATCCAAAGCGGGTTTCTCTCAGTGTTGCTTGCAGCAATTACCGTGGGACACAGAGACCTGGTGTCTCTCAGCTCAGGGCTGAGAAGTGCCATAGCTATTTGCTCTGCCCCGCCCTGCAAACTCCCCAAGGCCCTGCCCCTCCCAAGCTGCGCCAGAGGCTTTTGCAGATAAAAGACTGAGTAGCCTAAGGCAAAGGCTTAATCAACACCTCCTTAAAGATGCAGGAGCCAGCCCCACCCAGTGGCCAGAGTGGGACTAACCTAAACAAAACAGATTCACAAGGAACACACTCGGGGCAGATGCAGTGAGCATAAAAGCCCCACTGAAACAACTCTAGCCCCATAAGGGTGTCTCCAGCACAGAAGTTCTCCCACTGTAGACACAGCTGACTCTCATAACCAAGTGGCTTAGAGGTTAATTCCTCTCAGTGATCGCCTAACTCAGCAAGGGACGCAGCCAAAATGCAGAGACAAAG
>PVJC01051759.1:0-11361 GCA_004026665.1 Murina feae
ATAGGCTATGCATATAAGCATATAAGTTCTTTGTTTAGTTTCTTCCTGTTCTCCCTCTCTCTCTTCTGAAATACATCAGTCTGTTGCATGTTTCAATGTCTCTGGGTCTGTTTGGTTCAGTTTATTTTGTTTATTAGACTCCACATATGAGGGAGATCATGTGATGCTTGTCTTTCTCTCATTGGCTAATTTCTCTTAGCGTAGTGCTCTCCAGTTCCCTTCATGCAGTCTCAAAGGGTGAGACATCCTTCTTTTTACAGCTGCATAGGATTCCATTGTGTAAATATGCAACAGTTTTTTAATCCGTTCATCTACTGATGGGCACTTGGGCTGTTTCCAGATCTTAGCTATGGTAAATTGTGCTGCTGTAACATAGGGGTGCATACATTCTTTCTGATAGGTGTTTCAGGCTTCTTAGAATATATTCCTTGAATGGCAGCTCCAGTTTTTATTTTTTGAGAATACTGTGTTAGTTATTAATGCATAGCAAATGACTGAAAAATTAGCAACTTAGAAATACATACATACATACAACATTTCATTGCTTCTATGGGCTCAGCTTCGGCGAGTCCTCTGGTTCAAGATCTCTCCCAAGACTGTAATCAAGGTGTCAACCAGGGGGGCATTCAGTCTGAGGCTCAATGGGAAAGAGATAAATGTTGAAATTCACACAGTTGTTAAGAGAACTGAGTTCCTTTGGGGTGTTGGAGTGAGGGCCCCAGTTTCCAGTTATCTGGCTAGAGGCTAGCCTTGCTTCTTCTTCCACAGGACTCCATAGCATCGCAACTCCTTTCTCTAAAGTCAAGCATGGATTGACTAGCAAGATAGAGGTGATACCCTCCATGAGTCTTCTTTTTTTTTTTTTTCAGGAAATACCCCTGCTTGTCCAAAACAGGCAAAATTAACTGGAATCATCATGTTATTTTATATCTACTTGATTTGTGTGTCTTACCCCATGGCCTGCATGACATCAGGAACTGTGTCTTCATCTCTTTATGCTTGCTGCACAGCAGTGACGACGGAGTAATTATTAAAAATATGTGTTTAATCAATTTTGGAATGAATCCACAGGTATATAACCATTCAGTTTTTGATGGGTAAGATTTTTCACCATCTCACATAAAATAAATTATCTTTAGCACACACAATGAGCATTTTCACTGTTGTGCAGGTGACAGGGGTACATGCATTAGACACCAAATGGAATAGAATGGTCATGACTCTAGCTACAGTAAATGGCATTAGAATTACAATATAGAGACCTGAAGCATAATTTCAAGAGCATCTAAATAAACATTTTTGTAGTAATAATGATGGTGCATGATGATGACGTCAGCAGATACCAAAACTCAGGAATCCACTACTGTTTAGTGTCTACTCAGAACTCCTATACTTTGGGCTCTAGGTATTAATGAAAACTGCATTGACGCACAACACATGCTTATTTAAGTCTTTAAAATACATACTTTATAATACTGAGAACAGGGAGTAAAAGTGAGAGAACCATATTATGAACATATATAGAAACAAAAGCATGTGATATTTTCCCTTTGTACCATATTTCTGAATAAATAGCAAGTTATAAAAAGAACTTATAATGAAATTACTTAGTTGGATCACTCTACAGAATTTGTCATTTAAATCATTCAGAACAATTGCTAGCTTCTGTAGGAAAATAAGAGTAATAATCACAATGTGTTGGATTTAGCAATCAGTACTTATAAGATAAAACTTTAGAGTTCAAGCTGAATGCACAATTAAAGTTTAAAATTTTCCACATCTGAATAAGTTATGAGTTTTGTACAATCCAAAGAAAGATAATTATCAAGTCGCTTCAGACAGTTATGAACATTTTCATAATTAAGCATGAAATGCTGTATTTTTCCAGAACTACCTTGAATTTCCATGTTCTCATTACAATTTTCCTGGCCCTGAGTTAATCCCTCGTTACTGGGAAGTGACAACCAGCAAATTTTTCAAGTAATATCGGTGTGCCGTTGTCTAACTCACAGCACGTGCATCGCTTTTTGAAAATGCTCGTGCGAGTATGCTTGGCACTTCCCATGAGCTTCCTTCCCACATTTCCTGCTGCTGCTGCTGCTGCTCAGACTAGCTCCACATACTGAAGCCTCCTGAGTAGCCTTCCAGGTTGTTCTCTCAAGCAGTGTCTTCTACTTTTAAAATAGAAAGTTTTTTTAAAATTTCTTCTACACTATATTTTTATTTTAAGAAATAATTGAATTCATCTAACCTAACATTAAAATGTAAATTTCAAGAATTTTTGTGATTCTAAAATAATTTATAGAGAAAGGAGGCTATTTGCTTTATTTTTGGAAGGCAATTTCTAAATAAAACCAGTGAAAAGCAAAAAATTCATATTTTAATTCTAATCTGTTTATGAATGAATTTTATAATATGATGCAATTAAAAAATGTGAATGGTTTTTAAAGCCTAAATTCTCCAGTGATATTTCCCTAGTAGTACATTTTCCAGTGTTCTGTATAATTGTGTTTTTACTTATTTTGATCACATACTAAAAAAAAATGACATAAATTCATTCTCATTTTGTTACTGGTTTTCATATAGCGAATAATACGACTATCATTGTTAGACTGAATTATAAAACATAGTTTTATTTTGCATTTTAGTTTTCCTAGAAAAGTCCTACCAGGCAATCGAACACAAGGAATGTGAAATGCTTCATCACTAAATTAATTAGAGTTGCATCTTAGACTTTCAATAATCTATTAGTAATTAAATAAACTTTGTAGATATTGTTATCATTCTAAATAATACTGCTTATTATTCAACTGTATGCTCTAGGTAGACATCATTTTGACTAAATAATTGTCTTATCTAGATGTTAGAATGTTAAATAGATAATTTTTTTTAAAAAAAGGAAGAATTGATATGTTGGTTTACTGAAAGGAAAAACAAAAATAACAATAAAATTTGTTTTCATTAATCATATAAATAAAAACTAAAAAATTCAAATACTATGCAAAGTCTGTACTTCATTCCACTTTGATACAAAAATGTGGAGTTAAATAGTAATACATATTGAAAAACATATTTTGGGGAGATCATTTTTATATCATATCTAAGTGTAATATAAATATGATTCATTTCAGTAATGTCATCATTATCCAAAAATTATTAAATATAGTAAATCAGCTTATTTTATTATATTATTTAATTAACATTTATCACATTTTGATCATTTTTGACACCTGGAGCATCTTGTTTATCTTTCACTCTTCCTCTCTCTTAATCACATGCACACAGACTCACAGACACACAGATACACACACACTAACCTAAGTTTTCTTCATATCTTTTTAATAGATTCTTGCAATGTTTTCCTTAGTAACTTTTTAGCTTTGGTGCTAATGACTTCACAAAAATCATGTCATAAATAGCTTGAATGTTTATGACATGCTTTTACTAATTGTACTATCCTAACTCATATCTGCTATCATTCATTTTAATGTATTTTGCCCCTAACATATTTGTAATTGCTGACAAGTACTTTATGTACTTCAGTTTACTCTGTTGCTAACTTATCAATTCTAAAAAGCATAGCAAAATAAAAAGAACAAGAGACTTGACTTTTTATTCTGTATAATTAGTTTTATCACCCAACTTAAATCCTATGTTTAGCAATCAAGTATAATATAGAATTATTAGAAAATATAACCATTGAATTGATTAAAAAATATGGGGGTATGAAAAAGAATCAGCCCTAGCTGGTTTGCCTCAGTGGATAGAGTGTCAGTCTGGGGACTGAAGGATCCCAAGTTCAATTCCAGTCAAGGGCACACACCCAGATTGTGGGCACAATCTCTAGTAGGGGGCATGCAGGAGGCAGCCAATCAATGATTCTCTCTCATCATTGATGTTTCTCTCTCTCTCTCTCTCTCTCTCTCTCTCTCTCTCTCTCTCTCCCTTCCTCTCTGATATGTATGTGTGTGTGTGTGTATATTATTAGACACCAAATATATATATGTATATGTATATGAATCAGAATATAACAGCTGTTTTAGCAGCATACAATTTCAATTCTGGAGTTGGAAGATACCTTGTGATTAACATTTGCATGATGTGTGTTATTTTTCAGTTGACTGGTTTCAGCTTCCACCTGAAATATGATACTGTATGACAATGCCATTTTAAAGATTAAGTGTCCTGTTGTGTGATAAAGTGAACTCAATTTTTAAATTATGCACATTGAAATAATGAAAACTAAATAAAATGAAAATGCCATTGGTCAGGGACCTGCTATCCAGTAATATAAATCATTGATGGAAGATGTCTCCATTTCTTACTACTCATTTTTCCACATTCACTTGAGTATTTTATTACACTTAGCTATTTCTTAATTTCTCTGTTTAGTTGTTCTGTGGCGAGGCAGAGTACAACCAAATGCCACAGGAAATTTGTAGCTAAAATTTCTATATAAAACTATTTGGTTCACTTGCCCCAGTTACAAGGAAGAAAACAAAGATGCCCTGAGAAGACAGGAGGCAGAACTCTTTTTGATGCTTTATTTGAATCCTTTTTGTGGCCTCAGACTGAGGCAGATGTAGTTTTCCTGAGAGTCTTCCAAAAGAAAGAACTGTTTTGTTGTTGCTGGTTGTTGTTGTGGTGGTAGTAGTAGTGGTGGGGTGGAGGTTACAAGATATGTTTTACTACCAACAAAATGAAAGCAATACCTGAATTCATACTAATTGAATTGGCACAGTTCCCTTTTATGCTGAGTATCCCAGGCATCCATAAGGATTCTACCTCCACTCTCAAAAGTGTTCTTGGCAGGGGTAATCAATTTTATGTACACCTATAGTGCTACTAAGCAAAGCCTCATACGTATGATCACTCAATATTTATAAAGTATTTTAATTTCATCACTATATTGTATTATCTTAAGAGCCTGGTGATGCAGGAAGAAAAAGGACCAATATTCTAAATTCATCCACAAAAATATTAAGCAACTTGTTGTATGTGTCTCGGCTAGCTGGAGTCTGAGAAATGAATCCAACCAAAATCTCCAATTAAAATGTCTTTTGCTCTTTCCATTATAAAAGACTGTTTCAGTTAAATTCTCCCAAATTTCACTTAGATAACTTGTAAATATACCAAACTACATTTGTTAGAACTTATAATCATAACAGAGGATACCATCTTAAGAGAATTTTAGCAGTTTCAGAAGAGGGAAAATTAATATAGAGATAATGATAAGGTTTCTTGGTCCAGGTTCAAGTGGTTTAACATATGTCTAAAAAAAATGTCAAATTGAATTAAATTAGGTAAAGTTCACAACATACATCTTTTTAGGATTAGTGGGTATAGTGAGGTGAATAAATTGAAGTGAATCTTGATAAAAAAATGATTGATTAATAAAAAAGATGTTGGCCTATGTGAATAAACGATTATCTAAGACTAGAGGCTCGGTATACAAAAATTCATACAGGGGGGTGGGGGGGAGGGGGGAGTAGATCCCTCAGCCCGGCCTGCCCCCTCTCACAGTTTGGAGTCCTCAGGGGATGTCTTACTAATGGCATAGGCCCGTTCCCACAGGGAGCAGGCTTAAGCTGCAGTCTGGCCTCCCTCTACGGGGTTGATCAGGGAAGGTACCACCCCTATCACCCTGCTGCTCCTGCCACTGCTGGCTGCCACAACTGCTGGCCTTCAGCCCTCGCTTCTTAATGCTGGCTTCACCACCTGCCCACTGGTGGGCAGGGGGCGATCTGGGGCCAGGCCGGCTGAGAGAGGAGCTGTGGGATATTGAGGCACAGCAGGTCACACCCCATCCAGCTTCTATGGAGGTATGGTGCCAGGACCAGGCCCTCACCATTGCCTCTGTGGCTGCCTCTATGGAAGGGACAGCACTGGGACCAGGACCATGCAACCCCCTCCCCCGCTACCTCTGCAGAAGGGGCCATGACTCTGGACCGACCCATGCCGCCACCTCTCCAGCACAACCATCTCTCCTGTGCCACCAATCCTTGGCCCTCACAGCCGCTGAGGCTTTGTCTGGAAGGAAGTTGGAGAATGTCCAGTCTATCAGATCTAATTAGCATATTACCCTTTTATTAGTATAGGTAATTTGATCTCCAGCAATCTCCTGAAGCAAACAATAAAGATATTAATTGGTATATTTCTGGACAAGTGTTTCATGGACTAAGAAATGTGGATTCAGGTCCTCTTAATTCTCAGTCTCCTTATGGTCATCCATCTGCCCACAGTGAGCAACCCACCATTACCAGTTGAGGGCTTTTCCTGCCTGATCTGCACATTCTGGGCTGCAGCTGCTGCTGATGTTGATGATAATATGCTACTTACTGTTGCAAGGGCTACAGAATCATGTATTTTAGAGTTAAGTTCAAAAGAGAAGACGATTCTGGGAGTCTTTATTACCAGGGCTTTGTCTTTTAGCAACAGTAATGGCTAACAAGCTGAGGCTTTCTTTCCTATAATTTGATATTGTAAAATCTAATATGATTTAGGAAGCACTAACCAAGAAACTATCACATGGACACTTTTAATTCTTTTTTTTCCCCAAAATATGTTTTTATTGAATTTAGAGAGAGGGCAAGAGAGAAGGATAGAAGCATCAATAAGGGAAGAACATTATCTTTCAGCTGCCCCCTGCATGTCTCCCACTGGGGATAGAGCCCACAACCCGGGCATATTCCCTGACCCAGAATCAATCTGGTGACCTCTTGGTGACCACATTGGCTGGGCTAATGTTTTAATTCTTAAATAAGTAATCGTACAGGAAAATTGGACTGGAATGCGCACTGTTCCTCTGGACCGGATGGTTCTCGGTTTTTTGTTGTTGTTTTTTGTTTTTTTTGTTGTTGTTTTTTTTGGTCTGGTGGAGTCAAAGAATGAAACCACAGATGAAAGGTGATACAGCAAAAGGTGGACATTTATTGAGAAATAAGGACAGACTCCCATATGGGGAGGGAGAAGAGTCCCACCGAGTCCCTTTTCCCTATGGTTTATAGACTGCAGATCTTTGTGTCTTGATAAGCCCTCTGATCACTATCCCCTTAGATTGGTTCCTGTAGCAACTCCAGAGCTCAAACCTCACATGAGGTTCCCTCCTTCTCTCTTATTGTTCCCCAGTCCCTCTGGGCTTTCTTCTTCTCTCTCCGAATGAGGGTCTTCCTTCCCTTTATTCTCTAAATGTATACTCTTCTGCAGCTCCCAGCTCCCTATCTTATGGAAATGTCCTTTCTGCTACTCCCAGCTCCCTTATCTGATGGAAATGTACCCTTTACAGCTCTGTAGCCCGTGCTTTTCCCATGGACTCTAGAATCCCTAAAATGTCCTAAACCTGCTTATTTCTCCCCTAAAATTTCTTTTCAGTAACATTGATCATCTCTATTGTAACTATGAGAAGAAGGAAGTTCAGAGATGCTATTTGTTCTGCTCAGGGTAATTCAGGCAGGGAGGGAAAGAGTCAGGAACTGAACCCAGGCCAATCAGATTCCAAAGTCCATGTTCTGAGGTAGTATTTCATTTAACCATTGATGTAACAGACACTGGAAGAGAAGACACATGATAAACTATTTTATCTCTTAAACTTGTATTTGTCTTTTTCATTAAAAGGTATCTGGACTTACTTCAACTAGATAAGTAGCCACAAGAGCATCCCCCAGATACAAATTTGACGGCCTGATTATGCCAGTGAGCAACAGGCCATAACTCTGGGTATTTGGTCACCATTTCAAAGATGTGATTTGACAAGACACGGTAGCCGAGGGAATAAAAATTCTTAGCACTCCCATCTTTTTTCCGGTGCCCGGGGGAGCTGCATCTATAATTGATCACTCATCTTCCAGCTGTTCTCAGAACTGTGTCATTGAAGTCGTGAATTATTTGCTAAACCTAATATGTGGATAACAGTTAAATCAGCACACTGAGTTTATTTATCTGTTGCATAATTTCTTCTGTAAACACACTTGTCCAAACAGAAGATATATACTGATCAAAGAAATTAGTCTAAAATTACTGAAAACAAAATATGATGGTACAAAATAAACACACAGAGAGAACTGCATTGTGTCATGGATGTCAAGATGGCTTCACAGAATTCCCAAAGACCTTTGTTTGGAGGACACGTGTAAACATCTGTGAGAGCACTTTCTGAAATCGCTTCCCCTATTTCCGCAGGTATTATTATTTTGAATCCATCTTCTTGAATTACAAGTGAACTCTAAAAAAGTGAGGGAAGCTTTGGAGGCGTAGATGGCAGAACGGTTTTTGCCAACTTTCCAATAGGAATCCCCTCAGGTCTTCCTTTTGCGGCCTCTTTCAGAAGAGTCCTTCTCACCTTTCATGTGCATATGAATCACCTGAGGATACTGTTAAAATTCTGGAGGCTTGGGGTCTAGGCTGAGATTCAGTAGTTATCTCAAGCTCCCTGCTCCTGCTGAGTCCTTGAAATGTGGCTAGTCAGAAGAGAGACGGCTAAAGTGGACAGGAGAGATTAAAATTCTTAGTAGCAAAACAAGAAGGCAAAATACCGTACATTAAATTTTTTTCCTAATGATTATATGTTGACTAAACAATGTTATGGATATATTAGATTGAGTGACAACTAAATTTTTCTTTCTTTCAAATAAAGGTTTGCTTTGCGTTGTTTCCTTGGTACAGCACTAGTCTCAGTAAAGGATCAAGATTAGAATGTAATTCAATGAGACCGAGATGGCGTCTTAGTATTGTCATACTTTACTGCTCATGTATATTAATGATACTACTTATCAATCTTTCCCAAAGGATTGTTCATTTTCTGAGTGTCCAGAATCCTCACTGTTGTGTCTCAATTAAGAGGGTTATTAGCAAAGAAGAGGTTGTCATGTTGGTTAGATATTTGCATGGCACAACTGTGAAAGTACAATCCTGTGATCATAGCAGTAAGTGGTACAATGCCTGGAAAATATCATTTCTGGATCACTAGGTTTTCTAAATTTAATACCAGGGAAGCCTAAAAGAACTTTGTAAAAACTCGTAATGCTCCATGTATTCCAGTGTTATTATGGGGAATATGTGAAGCCATGTCATAGCCCCTGCTCAAATATATGATTGTTTTACTTGAAATCTAAGGAATGATAAAATGCAGTTCATAGGAATTTAGTACAGGGAATCCTGAGATGATAAAATGTCTTGTAATTCTCAGTTATGAATGACTCCACTGAAATGGAAAAGTTTACTTTCAACAAAGTAATACTCTTTAAACACCAGAAACATTTTTGCTACTGTAATCTATCACAAAATATACGGCATTATCAGGATCTATGTAGCATACAGTGAAGCATGGTTTATGTGTGCCCAGGTCCATTATACATTTCAGACTTCTCTGAAATAGTATGTATTGCTCCCTTATCAGATATTAAGGGGACTCAAAACTTAAGTTACAACTGTTAGAAATTTGGTACTGTGGTATTTCTTATATATGAGGCTATAGAATATATAAAATCAATGTTCCTAGAGCCAAATTGTACTATGCAATTTACCACCTCTGTTTATCAGTTTTCCCGTCTCTATAAATGGGGCTAATAATTATACTCAAAGAGTTGTTGTAAGGATAAAATGAGTTAAAACCTGTAAACTATCTACAATAGTTTGGCATATAGCTAAGTATCTGATAGGGTTGTCATTATCAGATACTAAAATGTTTCTAGTTATGGTATAAACTAGCAGCTGCCATAAAAATTTAATGGCCCAATGGAAAAATTACGTTATAGCTGAAGTTTAATAAATGTGCATTCTACCCCAACCAGGCGGCCCAGTGGGTTATCCCTCCCATGCACTGAAAAAGTTGCTGGTTCGATTTCCAGTCCGGGCACATGCATAGATGGTGGATTTGATCCCTGGGGTACATATGTTTCTCTCTTACACTGATGTCTTGCTCTCCCTCTCTCTCTTTCCCTTTCTCTAGACTATCAATAAACGTATCATCAGGTGAAGATTTAAAAATATAATAAAAATAAAAATTCTTTAAAAAAAGAAAGAAATGTGCATTGTTTAGTGTTGGTTTTTTTTGTTGTTGTTGTTATATTTCCACTGATAAGAAAATTTGAAGACAATTGTTTCTATTACACTATTGTCTTCAAGCAAATAAGTCACAATGTTTTTAAAATTCATTTGGAAACATTTCTCTTTTGAATGAGAACAAATTCGTAATTGCTTCTCACAGGTCAATATTCTACTTAAAGCACAAAATATTATTTTGTCTGATAAAGTTGAAAAAATATCCTGTTTGTAAAAATTACTTTATCCAATGTCAGCAATACATTACCTTTGGATATTTGAAAGCATATCTTTTTAGTTCAAGTCTTAATATTAATCAACATATAGGGTTTCTAATGTAATCTTGAAGGTATGAGTCATGCATTATTTATATGCTCTGATGTATTAGCACTCAATAATCCATTTTCCACCTCTGAAACACGGTTGTTTTGTTTCAATATTTTAGCAGTCCCAGTGTATAATGCATTCTATTATATCATGCTAGGGGCCCGGTGCACAAAATTCGTGCACAGGGGTGGGGGTGGGGGCGGTCCCTCAGCCCAACCTGCACCCTCTCCAATATGGAGTTCTTGGGGACTCTCACAATCCAGGACTCTGGTTCTTAACCGCTAACCTGCCTGCCTGCCCTAACCACTCTGCCTGCCTGCCTGATCCCCCTAATTGCCCTCCCCTGCTGACCTGGTCACCCCTATTAACTTTCTTTTTTAATCTTATCCCCTTCACACACAATTGTATTTGACTTCCTTATTGGCTTCTTCCTCGCACACAATTTTTCTCCTTTATGTAACACTTTCCCTACTGACTCATCATTTATAAACTTTTCTTTCCTCCTTATTTCCTACTTCTGTTCCATCATCATTCTTCCCATTTTTCTACTACCCTCCTTCCCTTCCCACATTCCTTCTTTCCTTTATTTTTACCCCTGCCCACCCTCCTCTTTTCCTTCCTTCCCACCTTAATATTTTTCTTTACTTCCTCCTTCTGACATGCTTTTCTCCCTCCCCGATTCCTTCTTTCTTCCCATTCTCCTTTTAAGCTCTACCAGCTCCCCTTTATAACTTTTCTTCCCTCCCTCTTTTTCTCTCATCCTACCTTTGCCATACAGTCTTCTCTATTTACTGCCACTGTTTTAATACCTATCTATCTACCTGCCTAATTATCCACTATCATTTATCTTTTTTTCTTTTCTGACTTCTACTTTTAAAATCTGTCCCCAGTACACAACTATACTTGGTTTTCATTATAGGCCCTACAGTTCCCTCATACATCCTCTTTTTTTAACTCTGCTGTCCACTGACCCTTTTATAAAGTTCTTCCCTCCAT
>PVJC01051760.1:0-11354 GCA_004026665.1 Murina feae
GGTTAATTTTAATATTACGCTTTTATTAGTTAAGATTAGAGGCCAGGTGCACAAAATTCATGCAGGGGTGTGTGTGTGTGTGTGTGTGTGTGTGTGTGTGTGTCCTTCAGCCCAGCCTTCACCCTCTCCAATCTGGGGCCCCTTGTTGGATGTCTGACTGTTTGGGCCCAATCCTGCAGGCAGACATCCATCTCACAATCCAGGACTGCTGGCTCCTAATCGCTCACCTGCCTGCCTGATTGCCCCTAACTACTTCTGCCTACCACCCTGATCATCCCCTAACCACTCCCCTGCCAGACTGATTGACACCTAACTGCTCCCTTACTGGCCTGATTGCAACTAACTGCCCTTCTCTACTGGCCTGGTTGCCCCAGTCCTCCCCTGCAGGACTGCTCACCCCCAACTGCCCTCCCCTGCTGGCCTGGTCACCCTTAATTGCCCTCCCTTGCAGGGCGTGGCCCCCCAACTACCTTCCCCTGAAGGCCTGGTCACCCCCAACTGCCCTCCTTTGCAGGTCTGGTCCCTCCCTACTGCCCTCCCTGCTGGCCTGATCACCCCCAATTGTTCTCCCCTGCCGACCATCTTATGGTGGCCATCTTGTGTCCACATGGGGGTGGGCTTCTTGTGTGTTGGAGTGATGGTTAATTTGCATATTACCTCTTTATTAAATAGGATAATGTTTAATGTAACCCCCATGGTAACCACAAAGAAAAAAACCTATACAAATGAAAGTGAAAAACAAATCAAACCATGTCACTACAAAAATAATCAAAAACACAAAGGAAGACCACAAGAGAGAAAAGAACAACAGAAAGGCTATAAGACAGCAAACAACAAAAGAGCAAAAAGAAATCTTTCTCTATCAGTAATTAGTTCAGATGTAAATGAATTAAATGCACTAAAAAAAAAAAAATAGACACAGACTGGCTAAGTGGATTTTAAATTCAACTATATACTATCTATAAGACATCTACTCTAATAAAAGAGTAATATGGAAATTAACCATCTCTCCAGGATGCCTAAGCCATGCGCACCAGCCAAGCCACGCCCACCAACCAATCAGAGCTGCTGTATGCAAATTGACCCAGCCAAGATGGAGGCCAGCAGCCACGGAGCAGGCAGCACTGGGCAGCAGGGCTGACGGGGGGGCGGGGCCAGTGGCGGGGCAGGTGGAGCTGGAAGGGGATATGTTGGGGGAGGCAGTGCCAAGAAGTGTGGCATGGGCTGAGCTGCCCTTTCCAGGGGGAGTGGAGCCGGGAATCCATCTGGGAGGGGGTGCCCGGACAGTGCCTGTGTGAGGGACTCACCCTGGGGGCGCGGCCTGGGTGTGGGGATGCTTCAGGCTGCCAGGAGACGCAGGCCTGCGGGTGGTGCGGGCGCCTCGGGAGCAGCCCGGTGGTGACTGCCAAGCAGTAATCACACGGAGGTGCAGCCCCCTGGAGGAGGTGGTGGAGGGCAGGGAAGCGGGGCCAGCCCTGTGGAGGCCCCCCTGCACGGAGGGGGCTGCCTGTTTCCTGGGCTCCCGACCTGGAGGAAATGGGCGCTGTGGGGCTCGGGGCCACAGCACGGGTGTCGGGATGGGGCTGGCCAGACTGCTGTGCTTGCCCTGACGCACTGCGGTGGGACTGGAGCAGCGAGGCTGGGCTGACAGTGACTCGGGCAGGATGTAGTGGCTTCCTGTGCGCAGGTCTCACACTCTCATCCCACTGCGCACCCGCCTCATGCATTTCTTTCTCGCGGGTTAAGTCCTTCTGGGGACGAGCCATGCGAGTTGACTTCATACAAAATGTTTGCTTAGAGGCTCTGAGCACTATGGATGAGGGTTTGTTTGTTTTTTGTTGGAAATCAAATGACCCTTTGGCGTCAGAGTGCCTTTTTTTCTTTTTTTTTCTACAGTATTGTATGCAGAGGAAACACTTCCGTCCCCATTTGTAATATATATCAATAAAACTTACTTTTGCCTCTGTCAAAAAAAAATAATAATAAAGGTAATGTTTCAATTATAGAAGATAAATAAACCCCAGAAACCTGATTCCAGCCAGCCTCACTGGGACCTTGGGTCAATGGGAGCTGTGGGCAGCCTGAAAACGGCCTTCATCCCCTCACCCAGGCTGGACAGGCATGCCAACAGGTGGACATCCCCTAGGGGTCCCAGACTGTAAGAGGGCACAGGCTGGGCTGAGGGACCCCCCGAGTGCACAAATTTTTGTGCACTGGGTCCCTAGTCCTATCTAATAAAAGAGTAATATGCAAATTAACCATCACTCTGAGACAAAGATGGCCTCACCCATAGCCACAAGATGGCGGTGCCCAGTTCCCTCACCCCAGCTGTGTCCACTGCCGCCCGTGTACGATTGTCAGCCACCTGGCGTGAAGCACCCACGCCAGGTATGTCAGCTCAGAGGTGGGGGCCTCTGGGGGGTGTGCGTGAGTGTCCACCACCTGACTCCATGCTGGGGGGCCTCTGCAGGATGTGCGCAAGCATGTGCCATCCAGCTCCACACCGGGGGCCTCCGCAGGGCTGTGCACAAGCGTCCACCACTCGGCACAGAGCGCCCATCCCTGGCCTGCTGCCCAGCTCTGCACTGGGTGTGTCCACTCAGCAGTGGGGGCCCACCAGGCATGTCCGATTGTGGATTGTGGGCCACCTGGCAGGAAGCATCCGTCCCTATGCTCACCAGCACCCCCACTCCCCAGAGCACAAACCCTGAAGGGGCTGTGGGCAGCCTGAAAACAGCCCTCAGCCCCTCACCCAGGCTGGCCAGGCAGGCCAGCAGGTGGACATACCCCAGGCCTATAGTGTACTTCATAATTAAGGACACATACAAGTGAAAATTAAAAGGATAGGAAAAATACTCAATGCAAATAGTAACCAAAAGAGAGCAAAGGTGTTGATATTTATATCATAAAAAACAGGCTTTGAGTCAAAACTGTTGAAAGAGACAAAGAAGGACATTACATAATGATAAGAAGGTCAATTCACCAGCAAGAAATGAAAGATATAATAACTCTAAAGATATACATACACCTGACAGAACTGAGGGGGGAAATACACAATAACATAATAATAGGAAGGGATGTAAATGCTTTACTTTCGATGATAAACAGAGCATCCAGACAGAAGATCAAGAAGGAAACAAAGGATTTGAAAAACACTACAGTTCAAACGAATCTGACAGACAAATGCAGAATATCCCCCCACACAGCAGCAAGTAGACAGTATTAAGCATAAACAAGACATTCTTCAAGAAAAAACATGTTAGGTCAAAACACAAGTCTCAACATATTTAAGAAGATTGAAATGATACCATGTATATTTTCCAATCACAATAGAATAAAACTAGAAAGTAATGTTAGGAGGAAAATTCAAAAATATGTGGAAAATAACAACACTTATTTGAATAATGATTGAGTCAAAAAAATTAAAAGAGAAATTTAAAAATATCTTGAGCCCTAACCAGTTTGGCTCAGTGGATAGAGCGTTGGCCTGTGGACTGAAAGGTCCCAGGTTCGATTTCGGTCAAGGGCATGTACCTTGGTTGCAGGCACATCCCCAGTAGGGGGTGTGCAAGAGGCAGCTGATTGATGTTTCTCTCTCATCGATGTTTCTAACTCTCTATCCCTCTCCCTTCCTCTGTAAAAAATCAATAAAATATATTTTTTAAAAAATAAAAATATCTTGAGTAAAACTAAAACACAACATAGCAAAACTTATGGGATGCAGAAAAAAGCAGTACCAAGAAGGAAATTTATAGCAATAAAAGTCTACATTGAAAAGTAAAGATCTCAAACAACCCAACTTTTCACATCAAGGAACTAGAAAAAGAACAAAGCCCAAAATTAGTACAAGGAAGAAACAATTAAGATTAGAGTGGAAATAAATAAAATAGAGAATGGTAAAACAATAAAAAACTCAACAAAGAGTTGGTTTTTTGAAAAGATCAACTGACAAAACTTTAGCTAGATTAAAGGGAATAAAGAAGATTCAAATAAAAAACTTACAAATGAAAAAGGAGATATTAAAACTGATACCACAAAAATGCAAAGGATAATAAGAAACTGCAATAATTACACTAACAAATTTGATAACCTAAAAGAAATAGATGAATTCCTAAAATATATAACTTAGCAAGACTGAATCATTAAAAAATCAAAAACTGTGACAGACCTGTAAATAGTAAGGAGACTGAATCAGTAATCAAAAAGCTTCCAGTAAAGAAAAAAACTCCAGGACCAGCTGTCTTTACTGGTGAATTCTACTAAATATTTAAAGAAGAATTATGCCAATCCTTCTCAAACACTTCCAAAAAACTGAAAAGGATAAAATATTTCCAAACACTTTTTATGAGGCCATCATCACCCAGGTACCAAAACCAAAAAAAAAGACACTACAAAAAAAGAAAACTACAGGCCAACATTCCTGATGCACATAGATACAAAAATCCTCTACATAATACTAGCAAATTGAATTCAAAAAATAGCATATCAAAAAATACCCCGTAAAATGACCAAATGGAACTTATCCCTGGAATGCAAAGATAATTCAACCTATGAAATCAATTAATATGATAAACATTAACAAAATAAACCATAAAAGTTACATAATTGTCTTAACAGATGCATAAAATGCACTTCTCAAAATTCAACATCCTTTCATGATAAAAACACTCACCAAAATAAGTATAGAAATAACTTAATTTAATAAAGGCCATATATGAAAAGGCACAGCTAACAAACATATTCAATGGTGAGAAACTGAAAGCTCTTTCTCTAAAATCAGAAACAAGATAAGAATGCCCACTCTTGCCACTTCTATTCAACATAGTATTGGAAGTGCTGGCTGGGGCATCAAAATAATAAAATACTAAGAAATAAACTTATCCAAAGTGGCGAAAGACTTAAATATTAAAAACATTGCTGAGAGAAATTAAAAACAAATGGAAAGACATATCATGTTCATGAACTGAAAAACTTAGTATGTTTTAAATGTCCATATGACACAAAATGATCTATAGATTCAATGCAGTCCCTATCAAAATCCCAATGACCAGTCACAGAAGGATAAACACTGCACAATTCTCCCTTTATGAACTATCTAAAGTAGTCAGACTCATAGAAACAGAATGTAGGATGGTGGTTGTCTGTTGTGGGGAGATGGAAATGGGGGAATTGCTATTCAACGGGCATTGAGTTTGAGCCATGTAATGTGAAAAAGGTCTAGCTATCTACAGCACAACACTGTACATGTAGTTAGCAATACTGTCCTGTACACTTGAAGTACTTTAGGATGGTATGCCTCACACTGTGTGTTTTTTACCAAAATACACAAATAGAAAACAAGATGCTCCACAACATTAATCATCAGAGAAATATAAGTAAAACGATAATGAGATATCATCTCACATCTGTCCGAATGGCTATCATCAATAAATCAACAAACAACAGGTGTTGGTGGAAATATAAAGAAGAGGTGCAGCCACAATGGAAAACAGTATGTAGTTTCCTCAAAAATATTAAAAATGGTACTGCCTCATGTCCCAGCGATTTCACTTCTGATTATATAAGGTGTCCCCAAAAATGTATACACATACTTTGAATAATTGTAAAGGCAGTGCTTGTTAAAAATAACTATAAGAGTGTAAATAAACGAGCTATGCCAAAATGTAAGAAAGTGCAATTATTAATTGTTTCCAAATTATATTAAGGCTTACCTTCACAAAGTTTCTGCTTCATCACCTCCCTTATTTTGGATATCACAATATAGTCTTCGACATAAAACACATACGTAGATGAGGGCTTGTTGGCAATAGCTCTAAGTTCTGCATCTTCTGTTTCTGAGCCAATGCCTATGGCAAATAGTGTTATTTTACTGTCTCTTGCTGCTTCTGCTGCTTCTTTGACTTCGTCTTGGGATTTACCGTCGGTAAGCACTACTGCGATCTTAGTCAGAAATCGCGAGGACTTGGCAAAAAGGTAATCAAGTGCAAACTGGATGGCCTTCCCAGTCCTTGTGTTTCCTCCTAAGTAATGTATGGATTCCATTGCTGCCACCAGATTCTCTCCCGAATCATGTCTTCCAAGAGGAATCTCCAGTACGGGGTAGTCACTATACTGCACCACTCCCACCTGAATAAACTTGGGTCCTATGTCAAAGTTTTTTGTGATATTGACAAGCCACTTTTTCACTATTTCAAAGTTTTCTGGCCCAACACTGTAAGAACCATCTAAGATAAAAACTAAATCTGTTGGAGCAGTACGACAACCTAAGTGTAAAAACAAACAAACAAATAAAATCAGTGAGCATTTGTTATATAAAAAGCAAAAAGTGGAAAGTTTTAAAAGCATGATTTTTTAATTAACCAGATGGACTGAATTCTTTACCAATTTATGTGTATGTCAATTCACTACAATGAGTATTTTAAATATTTTACAAGTTACATGTCAGTTATACCCCAATAAAGCTGATTTTTTTAAAAGATGACAGCAACTATCTATAGTAGCTTTATGAAGATTAAGATACACTGCTTAGCTCATGAAAAGTCTTTGTAAATCAGGGCTATTGCTTTGGTTGATATCTTATTTTTAAAATTAATGATTTAGCTTTAAAATAAGGGATAAAATATGCATGTTGTATATGAACGTGATATCTAGATATTTCTCTGTAGTACAAGTATTACCTATTATAAAGTAGCATTTTATTCTATTTCCCCACTGAATAAATGAAAATAAATAAATGCCTGGTTTTCATCTGTACACCAACATTGTTTTAAGTTATCAATGAAATACATTTTATTTAATACTACCTGAAAAAAATATATATATAAATACACATATACCAATTAATTGGGAGAAAAAATTTTAAAAAACTTTCTGCAAACTTCAGGACTCAGCAGCCACTAAGAGATCTGTATTCTTTAATATAGTTCATAAAAGTTAAATGAACCAAGATCACCAAAGTCATCACTCTTGCACTACACGCAAAATGAAGTTTTAAAGGTCTGTTCTCTCATCTTCAGCAAATAATGTAGCCAAAACATTAGCTTGTGCTAAGTAAATCTATATTCAAAGTTATAAATCTATTTCTTTCTCCATAAAGATTCTTATTTTCAAGAAACCAGGAAACAGTGTGATCAACACATCTTATAGTTCTATTGGAGAAAGAGACTAACTCTGGTAGAAATTATATCTGGACAAGTTCTAAGCACTTGTAGAAAACAAACAAACGAACAAAAAACACTTCACTCTCTTTTCCAAAGCACACAACATGAGTCTAACCCTGTCTCATTCTTTTGGAGTATGTATACTGAATACCTATTCTGTGCCTGATATCATGCAAGGTACTGCCTTCAAAAATACATCATAAGCTATCTCAAAGCTCATGGTCTAGTAAGACAGAAAACTGGTTGGTTAGGGAAAGTACAAAGTATTATGAAAACATTTAGGAAGGGGTAGTAACCTAACTGTGGAAAGTTCAGGAAGGTTGGATGGGAAGGCCGACAGGCAATCTGAGATCTGAAAAGAGAGCTTTGGCCAGGTGAAGAGGACATTCTAATCAAAGGGAACAGCGAGAGGGAAGGTCCAGAGATGAGAGGCAGACACAGCCAAAAAGCAAGGCTTGTTTGGAATAACTCCAATAGTTTGAAATGGCCAACAGGATTCACAGGATGGAACTGCTATATCTGCCTTCTCTTTCTCTAACTTTTTAATTCAAAGCAGCAAAAATACTACTGCTCATGGCCCATCTGATAAGGATCCCATGTCCCTGGATTTGATGAGTTGGACGAATATGTGATGAACCATGGTAATATGATAACAAACTTTAAGTCTTGTGCTTTTACTCATATTAATAGTCTTTTTTAAGTTGTGATCAGAGGCCCAATTTAAAGTTATAAGCATGATTTATTTTCTGTATACTTTTCAAATAAGATGTAATTGCAAAGAACAGTATTGGCTAAGAATTGTTTAGTGACAGTATTTTTGTCACTCTTTAGGAGTAACTTCTCTCTCTCTCTCTCTCTCCTCCCCCCCTCCCTCTCCCTCTCTTCCACTTCCTCACTCCCTTCTTTCTTCTCTTTTCCTTATCTTTGCCTACTTACATATCATATCTGGGATGATGATGACAAGGCTCACATGAAGAGTCCTCAATTTAACAGTTACTTCAAGGTACCCATCAGAGTAACCATGTAAATAAACACTGTGATCAGGTGAACATGTGTAACAGTCAAGACATTACTAAAAATAAAAACATCTGCTAAAATATGGATTTGTCTCAAAAAGTGTGATTATGACGTTACTGCTATCATGGTGGTGCACAAGGGATATCATCCAACAACCTCTGCCATTCGACCGTGGCCAGAGTTCAGGGCAGGGACAGCAGAGTGGAACTTGGTCCACAGGCAACTTTTCTAACCAAGGGAAACAGCTCTTCTGTTATTTTTGAACACTTGTCTCGGGTTATGCTTTTATTGAGGTTTTGAAGGACAGGAAGTTGTGTTTGCAAAGCTCTTCAATGTTGCCCTTCCTCAATACTATGAGATTCATTACTGTCTGGACCTGCCAGTGTTTGTGTGCCTCTTGATTCTGTGGTTATAAATGCTTACAGGGTTATTCTTGGCAATTCCTACCTCTTTCCAGAGCCATAAAGTATATATTTCATAACTGTAAGGTTAGCTAAGACCATGGGTACAAAAAGCAAATATCACCATTTATAAACACCAGACAAAATAAACACTCCAAGACACCTTTTCCTTAGGAAGATGAATCAGAGATGTCATAGAAAAGGAATGAACTGAAGATCAAAAGCATAGTTTAAATACTATTTACAGCTCTTACAAGCTATGTGATACTAGGCAAGCCTCTTAAATTTTGTGAATCTCTTTTCCCGATTAAAAAAAAAATAGAGAGAGAGAAAAGAATATCTACCGAAGTAGAGTACTTCAGTGGATTAAACTATAAAATTGTTATGCAAACATCTATATATATAAATATATATGAAAGCCTAATATGCAAACTGTCCCCTCAGGAGTTTGACCAGGAGCTCAATCGCTCACTATGACGTGACTGACCAGCAGGGGGCAGCATGGAATGAAGGAAGGACCCAGCCGGCAGCCAGCAGCCGAAAGGGAGGCCCCTGCGGGAAGCCAGAAGGCCCGGATCAGCCCTGATCGCCTGCCAGGCCTAGGGACCCTACCTGTGCACCAATTTCATGCGCAGGGCCTCTAGTTATTTTAATAATTTTTAAGTCAAGGTAAGTGAAGTTGTCAAACCACCTGATTTGTTAGAGAAACCAGAATTAATTTATAGTAGGGCCTTTATGTTTAAAAATTTTAAGGTATGAAAATAAGCAAGCTCTTAAAAAGAAGAATGTTATCTGCACTGGTGGCCTGGGTAGCAGAACTACATTAACAGAGCCCTCCTTTTCTAATGAAAGCTTTTCCTACAGGCCATCAGAATAATAGTCACCATGTACTGAGATGTCACTGTGCTAAGCCATTTACATGCATTATCGAACTTACATGGATTACCTCATTATGTCTATGAGATAACCTCATAGGATGGTCCTGATAACCATCCTAATATGTATTTTTTTTAAATATTTTATTGATTTTTCACAGAGAGGAAGAGAGGGGGATAGAGAGCTAGAAACATCGATAAGATAGACACATTTGATTAGCTGCTTCCTGCACACTCCCCACCAGGGATGTGCCCCCAACCAAGGTACATGCCCTTGACCGAAATCAAACCTGGGACCCTTGAGTCTGCAGGCTGACACTCTATCCACTGAGTCAAACTGGTCAGGGCTGTAGGTATTTTTTTTATCTTCATATCAAGAAGCTCATGAATGGCTGAACTCAACACCAGACTGTTTATTCTAAAGTTTGATGAGTTAACAGAATAAAAAACTACCATCGAATTTTCTCAGAATTACCTCTTTTAGAAGCTTTTCCTCTCAGTTAATATGGAACATAGCAATTCATGCATTTTAAGAAATTACAACATGAAAGACACTAGGAATAATATCCTTAAAACCATTGCTTGAGCTCCTCTTATTTGATTTCTACAACTTGTTGATAACAAAAAGGGTCAATGCTGGTTGTTCTTACTTGATCTTATTTCTCCATCTTCAGCTAATACAGAATTCCGAAGAAGCAGGACCAAAATTATCCAAAGAAACACAATATAGTGAGCCATGTTTCTGTTTTTGTTCTAATATTTTGGTTTTCAGGTTCCTAAGAAAAAGAGAAAAAGTTAAACATATATTAAAAGTAAAGACAAATACATAGCTGTTATAAGTTTAATTTTAAAATTGCAATACCCATTTGGAGCACAGTTAATTTTTACTGTCCTTAAAATTAATTTGTGTGTCTAAAATAGCCACACAATGAATAGTAGCCAAGGAAGACCATGATAAACCTTTTAATTCATAATTATCTTTAAAAATTATAAACTTTCTAAAACTTTGGGCTTTGCCCAAAATATTTACTAGAATTCCTTTTAGCATATCTTATAATGCCTTATCACATTCTTTTTATTATCTCAATGGTAGCAAATATTCTTCTTTAAATATAGATTTGGATTATAAAAACACTTAAAAGATATGTGGTAAAATATTAATATGCTAAAACTGAGTGATAAAGTTTTTAAAAAATGGGCTATAATTATGAACCTTAAGATATATTTTATTTGATTTATAAACACTCAGTTATATGAATTTAATATATCATTTAAGTCAGTCCAAGGACTTCACTTCTGGTTAGAATGTGGAAAGTTGCAAGACTTTCACTCCCAACAATGAGAATATGCCAGATAAATTGTAAAACTATAGTATTTTTAAACCCAGAAGAAAAGACAGGATTTAAAAAACCTAAATTAACCAAATTCCAATAGATATTAATCCTTTCTAAAGCAGAACAAATTCAGAGCTGGTTTTGTCCCTTGCAGAAAGGGACTCCTCCTCAAGAAGAGGAATTTGCCACAGCATGGGAAGGAACCAGCCAAAGCTGGTGAGGCAGATTAGCATCCTGAGGGCCCAGCCACCGAACAAGTGTGCCCCACCCAGCAATTCTTCCCCACTAGTTTTAAGTGAATACATGGAGTAAACAAGGAATACAAAGAAGGATGAGAGCTGTTGAAATAGCCTAGAGAGACCCTCCCTTGCTCAGATACCCAGGGTACATGTCAAATACAAACCCTTGGCCTGCTGAAGGCTGGGAGAGGCACAACAGAGCTTAGAGGAGTCCCTCCAGGCACCCTAGTCCTTCACTTCAGTGAGAGAGAGATCTTGAATAGTAGGAAGCCAAGGAAGGCCAGAAAAAATAGAACTCAAAAATAAAAGGCTGTAAACCATACTGAAA
>PVJC01051761.1:0-11360 GCA_004026665.1 Murina feae
TCACAGACAAAAAAAAGCTAAATGAGTTCATCACCACCCAACCAGTATTATATGAAATGCTGAAAAGTATCCTTTGAGAAGAAGATGAAGAAAAAGTAAAGATAAAAATTATGAACAACAAATACATATCTATCAACAAGTGAACCTAAAAATCAAGTGAATAAAAAATCTGATGAACAGAATAAACTGGTGAATAGAAAAGAATCAGAGGCATAGAAAGGGAGTGGACTGACAATTTTCGGGGGTAAAGGGTGTTGGAGGTGCGGGAAGAGAATGGACAATGATCGTACACCTATGGATAAGGACAGTGGGGGGTGGACAGAAGGTGGGGTGGGAAATGGAAGGAGGGGAGCTATGGGGGAAAAATAGAGGAACAACTGTAATAATCTGAACAATAAAGATAAATTTTTTAAAAAAAGAAAAAAAAAGTGAAGTGGGGATAAGAGCATCTGGCACTCCCTTCCACTGGCCCCGAAATTTTGGAAAAGCAATTTAACCTCACTGGGCCTCAAGTGAATATTATCAACAGTATTTATATGCCCTCATCCACTCCAATGAAATCCTACAGAACCTGGTTTAATAAGACAAAGGGCCACATTCTGTAAGAAAGCCTTAGTGGTAATGGCACCCATTTCCCCAAAAAAAGTAATCTTAATGTGTTAAACTTAAAGATATTCGTTAACACTAAAAAACAAGTAAATAATGACACACTTGGAATTGAAATACTAAAAAGCAGCAGGAATTTAATAAAGGTACAATTTGAAACTGCCACCACAGAACTGGCTGGAGGTAGAATGCACTGAAATGATTCTCTGGAGAGCAACACTGAAAATGCTTCTAAAAATACTATTAAAACCTCCTCAGATCTTTGGTGGAGAAACTCATAAATATATGCAAACACACACATAAAAATACACAAAAGGAAATCATTAAAAAGTGATTTCTATTTGGTAAGCTTATGAGTAATTTTTTCTTCACATTTTTCCTATTTTGCAATTTTTCTGAGTGTGTATACTTTACAAATGAAAAAAAAATTCTCCATGCAGAAGTTACTTATACTAGTGAAAAACCAGAATGAGAATGATTTCTCTTTTTTCACTTTTATTCTTAATATTTCAAACATATACATATTTAAGGTATCATATAATCCATCATTGAGCTCCAATTACCAATTTCAATCAACTATACTCATTCCACTTTGTTTGCTGAAATTTCTTGAAAACAAATCCCAGATTCTATGTTACTTCACCTGTATCTTTTTCAGGTATGCATTATCAGTTGATAAGAAAAAAATATTTACATATTCACAACGACATCATTACATCTAACAGTGGCAGCAATAATTCCACAGTATCATCTAATACCCAATTCATATTAAAAAATAAGAATGGGCTTTGAATAAGTGTTCAGGCCCTGGCCAGGTTGCTCAGTTGGTTAGATGATTATTCTGATAGACCAAGTTTCTGGGTTCAATCTCTGGTCAGGACACATACAACAAGCAGTCAATAATGCATAAGTAGTGGAACAAAATAAATGTTTCTTTCTCTCTTTCTCTCTCTCTCTCTCTTCCTTCCTCTCACTCTAAGATCAATAAATAAAACTTAAAAAGTAAGTATTCAACAACGGAAAATCCATACAGAAAATTTGAAATTGTGATACTACTTCATATCCAGATTGTCTAAAAAACTATAAATCAGTAAGAAATGTATGACACAGAAGAAAAATGTGCAAGAGGCATAAACAGGTACTATGTTCAAGGGGAAATCCAAAGAGCCATTTAAAATAAGGGGAGCCCCAGCTGGTTTGGCTCAGTGGATAGAGTGTGGGCCTATGGACTGAAGGATTCCAGGTTTGATTCCAGTCAAGGTTACATGCCTGGGTTGTGGGCTCAGTCTCCAATAGGGGATGTGCAAGAGGCAGCCAATCAATGATTCTCTCTTATCATTGATGTTTCTATCTCTCTCTCTCTCTCCCCTCCTCTCTGAAATCAATAAAAACATATTTTTTAAAAAATAAGGGGAAAAGCCCTGACGAGTTTGGCTCAATGGATAGAGCATCGGCCTGCGGACTGAAGGGTCCCAGGTTCGATTCCCGTCAAGGGCATGTACCTTGGTTGCGGGCACATCCCCAGTAGGGGGTGTGCAGGAGGCAGCTGATCGATGTTTATCTCTCCCATCGATGTTTCTAACACTCTGTCCCTCTCCCTTCCTCTCTGTAAAAAATCAATAAAATGTATCTTTAAAAAAAAAAAAAAGAAAAAAATAAGGGGAAAAGTCATAACACAATTAAATAAAAAGATACTACTATATACACCCGAGTAGTTAAAATTAAAAGACATGATAATAACATGTTGGAGAATGTGCAGCAGTGGGAACTCACAAACACTGTCATAGAAAGGTGTGGAATGGAAAATAATTTTATTCTAAAGCTAACCATTCCTACTCATGTACACTACAGAAACACTTCTATACCCTGGGAAACATGTGCAAAACATTCACACAAGTTTTGAGCATAAAGCCCAAACTAGAGACACCAAAATAATCATTAGTAGCATAATAAATTGTGATGCATCCATACAATAGAATAATATGCAGCAATGAAAATAAATGAACTACAGGTACATATGAAATAAAAGAAAGTTTAAAATACTCTTAACAGGTTTGGCTCAGTGGATAGAGCATTGGCCTGCGGACTGAAGGGTCCCAGGTTCAATTCCAGTCAAGGGCATGTACCTTGGTTGCGGACACATCCCCAGTAGGGGGTGTGCAGGAGGCAGCTGATCGATTGATTTTCTCTCTCATCGATATTTCTAACTCTCTATCCCTCTCCCTTCCTCTCTGTAAAAAAAAAAAAAAAAAAAAAAAAAAATCAATAAAATATATTTTTTTTAATTTTTAAAATAAGGTATGACAGAAGGCAAATAGAAAAATATACTGAATGATTATTCTAGTTACATAAAATTTGGAAATGATACAATTAGCTGCATTTTTAAAGAAAAGGAAGTGATTACCAGAAAGTCTGAATAGTGATTATTCTTGGAGAGAAACGGGGAGAGAACAAGGGGATATAGAGATGCACTCTAGGGTGTTGGTAATGTTTTCCCTGATATCAGTGATGACACATGGCATTCACCTTACAATAACTCATGAAGCTCTAAGTTTATGTTATGTTTTTATATGTTTATTGCTTTCAGAGAGGAAGGGAGAGGGAGAGAAACATCAATGATGAGTGAAAATCACTGATCATCTGCCTCCTACACTCCCCCAACTGAGAACCGAGCCCACAACCTGACCAGGAATCAAACCATGACTTCCTGGTTCATGGGTGGACACTCAACCATTGAAACCCACTGGCTGGACTCTAAGTTTATGTTGTATGCACTTTCCAGCTTGTTTTATACTTCAAATGTAAATGGCTTAACAATACACAATAATTGACTCAAGCAAGGATCACCAACAAATGCAAATTCATCGGGTAAAAGGATGTGTGTATGGAGGCGGGATATTCATCTACTCTCTAAGTAACACTAGATCACTTATTGATGATAAGGGGATATGCTTGAATGGGTCCTTCAAATGGGGAAAAAAATGTTTATAAATAACAATACTGGGGCAATTAAGGATCTATGAATATGGTCTGCATAATAGATGATAGTATATAAATGCTCAATTGCTTATAACTAATAGACACCTGTGAAATAATTAAGAGTTAACTGCTATGATGTCTGCAACTCACTTTCAAATGTCACAGCAGAGAGACAGACAGAGACAAGGACAGAGCGAGAGAAACATAAAGCAAACTGGCCAAATAATACAAATTGGTGAATCTAGGTAAAGGGTAGCCAGGTGTTCATTGCATTACTCAACTTTTTGCTAGGCGAGAAGTTTTCCAATAGAAGACGGACAAAAGGTTACAAAAAAAGAAAGAATTCTTAAAAACAGAAGTTACAAACTTCAGTTGGAGGAAAACAGAATTGGATTATTATAGTGGATTATGTGCTCCTGGAAAATAACTAAAAGACCGTAATAATGCACACTTTTTAAAAAAATTCTTACAATTTGAGGAAAAATTATTAAGGAAACACTTCTAGAAAAACGAATACATATTAAAATACTGCTTTTTTGCCTTAATGTACTATTAGGAATATTTCCTGCTTTCCAAATATTTTATCATGAGTTTTATTTTTTAAAAATTTGACTCAATTTAAAGATTAGCCAGATAGCCACATACTATATTACTGTTGAATAACCAGGTATTTGTTCAATTAGTTGGCTTCAATTTGAAAATACCAGCTGTAGAAATCCTGTTGATGTGTCTACTTCCGCTTGTCCTGTTAGTAATTATGAATCACACAAAGCGCAACAAATGACTACTCAACCACCTAAAGTGGTCACAGAAGTAGCAAGGTGACACAACCCTTTATAAAGCCTATTACCCTATATAATAAAGAGGCAATATGCAAATTGACCCTCAAGCCGTAATGCCATCACAAGATGGTGGTGTGCACAGAGGGGCCAAGGCCTGGCAACTCCTCTGCATGGCCCAGAGGCAAAGCATTGGGGCAGCACTCCAGGACTCTGGGCCATCCCATGGCATACCAGCCACACTGGGCGGGAGTCCAGAACTCGGGGCAATCCCATGGCGTGGGAGTGGCAAGGGGGAGAGGAGGAGTCCTGGGTTTCGTGCGATTTTGCGAGACGGGTCACTAGTCCTATATAATAGAGAAGTAATAGAGGCAATCTGCAAATTGACCCTCATGCCATCACAAGATGGATGCTTCCACAGCAGAGGCACGGTTTCCATAACACAAAATTGCTGTGCCCACAGAAGAGGCGGAGTTCCCATAATGAGCCATAATGAGTGATCAGCAGGGACCTGAGACTGCATGGCGAGGGGCCGGGGTGGGGGACATGAGGCTGTGCCTCCCGCCTGGTGGGGCTTGACAGGGGACCTCAGGCCATGCCCCCCTGCCCCAGCGCTGAGCCAGGGGACCTCAGGTTGTGCCTCCCACCCAGCGGGGCTTGATGGAGGACCTGAGACTGTGCCCTTCACCCGGGGGGCTTGATGGAGGACCTGAGGCTGCAACCTCTACCAGGCAAGGCTTGACGGGTTGGGGCCAGTCAGGTTGGGTCTCGCGTGATTTTGAGATGCATGTTGGTGGGCAGGGACTTGATTCTGGGTAGGAGGAAGATTTCCATATATATTTTACTAATTTTCTTTCATCTCTGACACTTCTATTATAGAAAAAGGGCAAATAGCAATATTAAAATATTTCCTCTAATTAATTCCCTTTTAATGTGCATGAATTTCATGCACCAGGTCACTAGTAATATAACTATACCTCATCATATATGCTCCCATTAATGTCTGCACCATAGATAGGTGCCACAAAAGTTAAGTTCTTCCAGTACTTGCGCTCCAAATCTTCATAATCCAAGTATCTTGGAGTACAATATCTGGAAAAAGTCCATGAAAAAAGTACAAATTAGTAAGATAATTTAAAATTTTTTCCCACCCATTTGATTTATATCCTTTCTAAATAAAATTCTATCAAAATGAAAATACTTAGCTACTCATGATGTCAAATCTAAGACGTAAATATGCATATGTATTTATCATAGATATATGAATACTCTTAAAACTCCTAAATAACACTATAAAAACTTCACATTTTTGACTAGTAAGGAAAATATTTTCCTGACAGTATCAACACTAGAAGCAGATAATTAGTCAAAATATCATTATTTTAGCTTTTGAAATACATCCTTAAGTCTTGGATCAATTATACTATACAGTCATCCCTCAGTATTCATGAGGGATTGGTTCCAGAATCTCCCCATGGATACCAAAATCCATGAATGCTCAAGTCCCTCATATAAAATGGCATTGTATTTGTATAAAAGCTACCCACATCCTCCCATATACTTTAACTAATTTATAGATTACTTATAATACCTAATACAATGAAAATGCTATATAAGTAGTTATTATACTGCATTGTTTAGAAAATAATGACAAGAAAAAATATCTGTACATATTTCATACAGCCACAACCATCTGGTGCCTAACTACACAATACATGTTGGCAACAACATAACTTTTTTTTTAATCAATCTGCAGTTGGCAACTAACACAATAATGGTGGCCATTGAAGTCATTCCAGAATCTTCTTTTATGTAAAATATTTATAATTACATCTTCTAATATGTATAATTTATCATTTAAGACTTAAACATTGTCACGCAAAGAAGAAAATTTGCCTTACAATCATGAATCATGAGTACAATCAAAAACTCATGACAACTAAAAGAAAAACCCATTTACAGATATTATGACTGAGATGGTAAAATGAGGAACAATTTTCTTAGCAATAAATTAAATGAAACTAGGCAATCACGTGAAGCACAGAAATACATAAATTAAGACTGAAAGAGATTATGCAGGAGATTTGTTTTCATTACAAGCTCCATCTACTGGTTTCTGACCATGTCCAAGTATGTCTTTGAAAGAAATAAAAGCAGCAAATTGGAACCCACTCACTTGCCACTGTTGGCCAGCTGCCTGAACTCCTTCACTGTCATGGCTTTTTTCTGGATATTATATTGAGTGAATAGACCCGACTGCCCTGTGACCATCTGCTGAATTGGTGCTGGGATGAGCAAATTATCAATGTCATCATAACACTGCCTTGGCTTCCACTCCTTAGGGGGAATCACCTAAAAATGAAATAAAATAAAATATTATCTTGACAATATCCCAAGGAGCTATTTAGCTTGCATATTTCAACAGAATACAAGTGAAGAATTTGTCAGCATTTCTGACAAATGTGTAAAAGAATTGTGAAGAGTCATATTAAGGAAAACGCTTACATTCTCCCAAGTATTCGCCTTACTGATAATGATTATTTTACACAGCAAAATTTATTGAGTACTCACTATACCAAATACTGTACTTGCATTAACTTCATTTCTTAGTTGATACTATTAACCTCTCAATTTTATTTTATTTTTTTAATACATTTTTATTGATTTCAGAGAGGAAACGAGAGAAAGAGAAACATTAATGATGGGAGATAATCACTAATTAGCTGCCTCTTGCACACCCCCTACTGGAGATTGAGCCCGCAACCAGGACATGTGCCCTGACCTGGATCGAACTCTGACCTCTTGGTGCATAGGTTGCAGCTCAACCACTGAGCCACGCCTTAAAATTAAGGTCAGAACTAAAATAACTTCTAAAGTTTAGGTACTATTTAGGGACTGAGAAAAATAAAAAAATATTTGTTCAGTCAATATACATGTTGTTTTTTTACTTGTCTGTAAACTAGGGACCCGGTGCACAAAAATTTGTGCACTGGGGGGGTGGGGGTGGGGGTCCCTCAGCCCGGCCTGTGCCCTCGGTGAGGGGCTGAGAGCCATTAGTGCAGGCCTGGACGTTTCCCACCGGAGGGCCCACGATTGCACACGCCTGGTGGGCCCACACCGCTGAAGGGACACACCTGGCGCAGAGTTGGGTGGCAAGCCAGGGGCAGACGCTGGTGCAGAATCCCTCGGTGGGGCCCTGCTGCTGAGCAAACACACCCGGGGTGGAGCTGGGCAGTGGACTGGCTTCGGATTCTCCACACTATGCAGCAGATGCTCCCGCACGCCCTGTGGAGGCCCCTGGGGGGTGGATGAAGGTAGCGGACCCTGGATGGGTGTTCCTGGACACCCTGCGGAGGCCCCGAGGGAAGAGCCAGGCAGCAGACCCAGGACAGGCGTTCCTGGATGTCCCGCAGAGGCCCCCAGGGGGCAAAGCCAGGCAGCAGACCCAGAACGGCTGCTCCTGCACACCCTGCAGAGGCCCTGTGCTCCTGCATGTCCCGGGGAGGCCCCCAGGGGGTGGAGCCAGGCAGTGGACCCGGGACAGACGCTCCTGGATACCCTTCGGAGGCTCCTGGGGGCGGAGCTAGGCAGCAGACCCAGGACAGCTGCTCCTGGACGCCCCGAGGAGGCCCCAGGCCAGACCCCCCCTCCCACTGAGCTGACACACCTGGCACAGCTATGCCAGCCAGCCGTGGAGGCTCCCAGTGCAGAGCAGCCCTGCAAGCCTCCATCTTGGCTAGGTTAATTTGCATACAGCCGCTCTGATTGGCTGGTGGGCGTGGCTGTGAGCAGAGGCTCAGCCAGCCTAGGCAGGCAGTTGCAACAGTTTGCTCTAGTTCCATGGCTGTTGCTCTAATTCCATGGCTGTTGGCCTCCATCTTGGCTGGGTTAATTTGCATACAGCCGCTCTGATTGGCTGGTAGTAACGGTCAAATTAGCATGTTTCTCTTTTATTATAGAAGATGACTGATTACAATGGCTAAGTCAGTCATACTGTCAGTTTACTTCCAAAGCTTTGCTTGCCACTACAGAAATATATTTTATTTTACATAAAGAAAAAAAGACATTGAGCCCAGTCAGTAAGGATCAGTGGTTGAGCATCAATCCATGAACTAGAATGTCCCCAGTACAATTCCTGGTCAGGGCACATACCTGGTTTTTGGGCTTAATCCCCATCCCCAAGTAGGGGTTGTGTAGGAGGCAGGCAATCAACGTTTCTCTCTCATCTATCCTTCTCCCGTCCTTTCTAAAACCAATTTTAAAAAAATTAAAGAGGAAAAAAAAAGGCAATGAGCCCTGGTCACTGTGGCTCAGTTGCTTGAGTATCATCCCATGAACTAAAATGTCACCAGTTCAATTCCCGGTCAGGACACATACCCAGGTTACAGTTCCATCCTCAGTAGGGAGCATGCAGGAGGCAGTCAATCTATGTTTCTTTCTCACATAGATGTCTCTCTCTCCGTCTCCTTTCCTCTCTCTCTAAAAATCAATTTAAAAATCTTTTCTAAAAAGGAAAAAATTCAATGAAATGTGCACTCGACAATATATTTTAAACTAGGGGCCCGGTGCACAAAAATTTGTGCACTCGGGGGGTCCCTCAGCCCAGCCTGTGCCCTCTCGTAGTCTGGGACCCCTTGGGGGATGTCCACCTGCTGGCATACCTGGCCAGCCTGGGTGAGGGGCTGATGGCTGTTTGCAGGCTTGCCAAGCCCCCAGTGGGGACCCTCATCCCATGGGGGTGTGGCCAGCCTGGGTGAGGGGCTGAGGGCCATTTTCAGGCTGCCCACAGCTCCCATTGGCCCAACGTCCCAGCGAGGTTGGTTGGAATCAGGTTTCTGGAGTTTATTTATCTTCTATAATTTAAACTTTGTTACCTTGCCTAGGCAGGCAACAAAGCCTCCTGTTTGCTTCAGCTCTATGACTTCTATAATTGAAACTTTCTTACCTTGAGCAGACTAGACAAGCAGTTTCCTCCATCGCTGGTACAATGGAAGCCTCCTGTTTACTCTAGTTCTGTGGCTGCTGGCCGCCATCTTGGCTGGGTTAATTTACATACAGCGCCTCTGATTGGCTGGTGGGTGTGGTTTAGGTGTAACGAAGTGAGGGTCAATTTGCATATTACTCTTCATTAGATTATACTAGAGGCCCGGCACACAAAAATTTGTGCACTTGGGGGAGGGAGGGGTCTCTCAGCCCAGCCTGTGCCCTCTAGCAATCTGGGACTCCTCGGGAGATGTCCACCTGCTGGCTTAGGCCCGCTCCCTGGGCAATCAGGCCTAAGCTGGCAGCCATACATCCCTCTTGAAGCCCAGGGGCCCTCAGGGGATATCCACTTGCCAGCAGAGAGCAGACCTAAGCTGCAGTTGGACATCCTTAGCTCTGCTGAGGAAGCAGGAGAGGCTCCCGCCACCACTGCTATGCTGGCAGCTGGCAGCCTGGCTTGTGGTTGAGCAGAGCTCCCCTGTGGGAGCACACTGCCGAACAGGGGCAGCTCCTGCATTGAGCATCTGCCCACTGGTGGACAGTGTGTGTCATAGTGACTAGTCATTCCCAGTGGTTCTGCTGTTAGGGTCAATTTGCATATCACCCTTTTATTATATAGGATAGAGGCCTGATGCATTGGTGGGAGCCAGCTGATTTGGCCTGAATGGTGTCCCAGATCAGGGTGGGGGTCCTGGGGTGCCCGGTCAGCCTGGGTGAGTGGCTGATAGCTGTTTTCAGGCTAGCCAAATCCCCTTCAGGGAGGGTCTGCTGGGGTACCTGGCTAGCCTGGATGAGAGACTGATGGCTGTTTGCAGGCAGGCCACTTCCCCTTTAGGGAGGGGTCCCTGCTGGGGTACCTGGCCAGCCTGGGTGAGTGGCTGATGGCTGTTTGCATCAAAGCTGGCTGGAAGGTGGTATCTGGAATTTATTTAACTTCTAAAGTTGAAACTTTATTGCTTTAACCAGAGTCCAGGTTGGGTTGCCCCTGACAACCCAGGCTCCCAATGCTTCCTTCAGCCCAAAGCTGGAAGCAGGTATCTTGGTTCTATAATTGAAACTTTGTTGCCTTGAGCGGAGGCCACAGCCAGCCTAAGCAGTCAGGAACCTTAGCTTCCTCCACCACTGGGGAAAGCCTCATGCTTGTTCCAGCTCCATGGCTGCCGGCCGCCATCTTGGCTGGGTTAATTTGCATATAGTCACACTGATTTGGTAAGTGGGCGTGCTGATTGGCTGGTGGGCGTGACTTAGGTGGCAGAGTGACACCAATTTGCATATTACTCTTTTATTTGATTAGATACCGAAAAATGGCGGTGGTTTAGGCAGACGCATACAGTGCCTTGTCCCAGAGCAGATAGGGAAAGCAGCTGAAACGAGTAGCTTCCAGACCGAATTGGCAGTGGAGATCGAGCTGGGAGACAGCCTGCAGCTGGAGAAGACAGAAGACTCCTGACAGAGGAGAGAAAAAACTATAAAACCAGATACCCAGAGAAGATAGATCATGGGGAGACAAAGAAACAGCCCGCATATGAAAGAAAAACAGGCATCACCAGAAAGGGAAGTAAATGAAATGGAATCAAGCAACTTGTCAGAGAAAGAATTCAGGGAAATGATCATAAGGTGGATGAAAAGAATGGAAGACAAATTTGACAGTATGTGTAAAAACCAAGAGGAAATGAAGAAGAACCAAGAGGAAATGAAGAAGAACCAAGAGGAAATGAAGAAGAAGCAAGAAGAAATGCAAAACGACATCACCACTATGAAGAACTCAATAGAAAGGATCAAGAGTAGATTAGAAGAAGCAGAGGACCGCATCAGTGAGCTAGAAAACAAGGTAGAAAAAAATACCCAAACAGAGCAGCGCCTAGAAAAAAGAATTAAAAAGCAGGAGGAGAGCCTAAGAGAACTTTGGGACAACACAAAACGAAACAACATACGCATAATAGGGGTGCCAGAAGGAAAGGAAACTGAGCAAGGAATAGAAAACTTGTTTGAAGAAATAATGACAGAAAACTT
>PVJC01051762.1:0-11357 GCA_004026665.1 Murina feae
TGGGAATCAATCTTGATAGCTGTTTAAAGAAAAGGTCAGCTTTGTAATTTATCTCTGAGAAAGACATAGAAGCTATTGGGAAAGGAGGCATTGTAGTTGACCATGTGATGTTGCATTACGAAGGATTAAGAATATTTCTGTGAATAGTTTTCTCTCCTGTCAATAAACTTTGAATCTAACATTCATTACATTTTTACTATTTAATCAATTGAGTTTTAAATTATAAAAGCTCTTGGAGTAAAATTTTAGGAACAATGGAATGGAATGAGACTCCTTCTTGAACAATACTAAAAGAATCTTAATTTCTTTATCTTAAATATGGTTATAAAACCTACCATGCAAAAAATAATAATAAAACCTACCATGTAGGTTGTTCTAAGAATTTGAGATTTTCTATACATACATGATATGTAGGTTTGTAAATATATAATATCTGTATACATTACGTGTATTTTGATAATATTTTATATGTATATCCTCCAATGCATGGAAGACACTCTTGAAATGGCATTTATATAATCGTATTTGTTATTATTTCATACTAAATCATTCAATCTTGGCTTAACAGCAACTTATAAGATGTTAGTTGTGAGAAAATTATGACTTCCTTTTCCTCAACAAACATTTATAGATTACTCATACTAACTATGGGATAGTTCCTTGAAATTTAAAAACATGAATAAAATTGTTCTGTGATTCAAGAAGCTTAGCTGATAAACCAAGAGATACATGGAAATCCCTGTTCTTATATTATACAAAGCCACAGAGCAGCTTTTCTGAAGTCATTACTATGCAAGCTTTTTAAAGCTCATTCAGTGAAGTGGAACGGTGGTAGGAAAACTCCAAGGGATTGATTTGCAGCTTAAGAATATGTGAATTTTCTGAATAAATATTATATCAACTCTAGTGGCAGACATGATGGTCCTTTCCATTATCTTAGAGATTCAGCAGCAAATCCTAAAGTGACTAATGGGCGACAGGATTCCTTGGTTGGAGCAGACAGTGAACGCTTAATAAAAGCTTTGAACTGACAAAATCAGTCAGGAAATGCTTTACAGTATCTCAGGTGATTCATGACATGGAAGGTAACAAGACATAGATTTCACGCCTAGTAAGTGTTTTCTGCTCTGTTTTCAGATCACCACCTACCTGAGCATATCCATCCTGAGGCTTGATACTTTTTCTGAATCCTAGTTAGAACTGATGAAAATGGTCCTAATGGTTGTCTTAGATAATGGAATTGTGCAAACCATACACCAACTACACAAAAATATCAGAAAAATCCATTATATTCCTTCACAGATGTTTTCTGTGCAGTGCTAAAGTAATTATTTGAAAGGCAGAAATCTGGCTGTCAGATTTGCATGACAGAAAGAGATATACTCTACTGGAATTTTGGAAGAGATCAAGTTTCATATCCCCTTTAATTTGTAGATGGGGAAGTTGAGATAGAACCATAAGGAGATGTGTGACTTTGAAAAACATCTGGAGCCAAATTTAGCACAGGGTTTCTACCTCCAACTAGGGATTTTACAGCCTTTCTCCTTTAGTTTGCATGGCCCTTTCTCACTCACATTCCTGCCCATTAAAATGGGAAGCCCTGTGGTACAGGCTATTAGAATGCAGGAATAAAAACTGTTGATGACTTAAATCCAAATTAATTTTGTTCTGAGCAGTGACTGATAGAATGTTCTGTGGGCACAGGGAGAGGAGAGGTCAGACACATTTTATTTTAATGCATTTTCATTAGTTCATCAAATGCTCTTTTGAGGAGACTCTTAAAAGATCAAGTATAAAAAAATTTGAAATTGGAGGAAAATGTCCCTTTTAAGTATGGCTTCCTATGTTACATGACCCATGTAAGATCAAGTCCTTTCTCACTTTTCTTAACAATGAGATACACCTCAAAATTATTCAAAGAGGAAATGTTAAGAGTTTAAAGAGATGTGACATTGCTCAGCTGGAAGTGATTTCCTTATTATTTAATACATTTCTTAGACTGGGCAGATCCCGTTCTTTTTCATCTTTAACGTCAGCTTATAGTTTGATGTGAATTTGTTTAGATAATTCATAGTTTGAAACATACATGAAATGCCAAGAAAGCAGACTATACATTCAGAAAGCCATCAAGTAATTCCTGGTGGACCAGACGACTAAGTACAGAAGTGCTGTGGGACATAACAGTTCGGGGAATCATGTGATGTTGACCCTGCATCATCTGGTCAGTATTTTAATCAGTATTTTGGTGAAGACATTGGATGTTTATTACATTGAATAATTATTCAAAAATGTTTTGCCCTGACCAGTTTGGCTCAGTGGACAGAGCGTCGGCCTGAGGACTGAAGGGTCCCAGGTTTGATTCTGGTCGGGACCATGTGCCTTGGTTGCGAGCACATCCCCAGTGGGGGGTGTGCAGGAGGAAGCTGGTCAATGTTTCTCTCTCATCGATGTTTCTGGCTCTCTGTCCCCCCTCCCTTCCTCTCTGTGAAAAATCAATAAAATATTAAAAAAAAGTTTTGTCTGGAATAAACGGAATATGTTTAAGTGCTTATGTACAAATGTAACATGTGGCAATTACAAATAAAAACACCTACAACTATATAGGCCATGACTTAGGTCACGTGAAGATGATGGTGATGATGATGATAATGATTACAACAAATACTAATGCTATTATGTCCTAACTTTATGCACGTTTCCGCACTTGGAAATTTATTTATATCCTTCATCTTCAGAACAACTTTACAAGGGAGGTACCATAATTCCCACCTAACAGATGGAGAAATCAGGCATTTATTCAGGAAAACAATGATTGAATACTTCCTATTTGTTCAACCATCACAGACATCATGTATTGAAGGTGAACAATAGTCTCCTAAATCCTAAGACTATACTTGTTTGCTCTGTTACACCATTTGTCTTCCTGTATGTTAAGTGAACCTCATAATACATGGTGCCCGGTGGTATTTACTTTAAAAAAATAGTATTTGCTTCCCATGTTTATAAAGTACAGCATTTAGGAAAAACAATAGGACATTTTAGTTAATTGCAAGTTGTTGCTTACCTAAAATAACTCATAAACTCTTGAAAGCTATGTTGATAAAACATACTATTTTTGGAAGGGACAGGAGTGTTGAGAGATTCAAACAAAGGAAACTGCAATGTTCGGCTCACATCGGGAAGATGGTGTTCAGTGCTTAGTGCCTCTTTTTTACAGCGACATAGGAAAACTCTAGAGAAAGATGATCAAAGTTGTGAAATGTCTGAAAGTCATATTATAAACGAAACAATTGAAAAGAATGTGGGAGAAGAATTAGGACTTAGGAATCCATAATAATGTCTCTCAATATTAAAGGAGTTGCCCTTAACAGGAATTGTGTGTAGCTCTACCTTTTTAGAAAAGTAGAATGATGGCTAATGGAGGAACGTTGAATGAATGAGATTTCTGCCTAGCAGGGGAGTTTTATGACAGGCAGAACTACTCACACAATGAATTATGCCATCGGATGCTTATTGAGGCATGCATTCTTTCATTCATTTAATTGTTTGTTCAGGAAACATGTATTGAACATCTCCTATGAAGAACATTGGCTTAAAGAGTGATCATTACTGCCAAAGATGGCTCAGTCAGGTAACAAAGGGGGCTCCAAGAATTAATTGAATAGCAGCTATAAAGGTCCATAGTACAGAGAACCGAAGAGAAGAACAAATACCTGATGAGATGAAGTCACACACAGTGGGTCCCTTGGTCCAGCTTCCTCTGAGCAGAGAGAAGTAAAGCAAAATTAGATAGAGTGAATGTTGAGCAATTTGAGTCTTATTCCAAATGGGTGATCTGCTAGAGATTTCATGAGCATCTGCTAATTGTGCACTTAAGTAACTGGAAATTCTTATTGTGATCACAAGTGTTTTATAAAATAACTAGTGACCCAGTGAATGAAATCATGTGAGACCCAGATCCACGGGAAATCACTCAAGACCCGGGACCCCAGACCGTGCCACACTACAGGACTCCCCCAAGTCCCACTGCAACTCGAGACTGTGCCACAGGACCCAGACTCAAGTCCCCGCCCACCTACACACACCTCGCTGCACATGCAGCCTCCTCGTGACCCGTCTTTGGTCATTACGACATTAGAGCCACTGGGTTTTTATAATATAGATGCTCACTTGGATTTCTCTCTATTTTTTCTTTTTTCTTTATTGATTAAGGTATTCCATACGTGTCCTTCTCCTCCCATTGCTACCCCACCCACCCCTACTCATGCCCTCACCCCCCTGTTGTCAGTGTTCATGGGTTAGGCTTATATGCATGCATACAAGTCCTTTGGTTGATTTCTCCTCCTTACCCCTCCCCCCCCCATCTTTCCTCTAAGGTTTGATGGTCTGATCGATGCTTCTCTGACTCTGGACCTGTTTTTGTTCATCAGTTTATGTTGTTCGTTATGTTACACAAATGAGTGCGATCATGTGATATTTATCTTTCTCTGACTGCTTATTTTGCTTAGCATAATGCTCTCCAGTTCCATCCATACTGTTGCAAATGGTAAGAATTCCTTCTTTTTTACTGCAGCATAGTATTCCATTGTGTAGACCACAGTTTTTTAATCCACTCATCTGTTGTGAAATAAAGATATTCTTATAATCCACAATAAGCAGGAATATACCAGGAATTAAAGGCATTCTCATTGTGTCTACCTATATTACTCACTTATCTGGGCAGTTATGTCTTCCTTTCTAAATCCAGTTTCCTGGAAGCTAAAACTTCCCAGTAGGCTTTTATAATACAGTCCTGCACCTCTTAACAAGGGAGACATGGTCTGACAAATTCGTCATTAGGTGATTTTGTCTTTGTGCAAGTGTCATAGAGTGTACTTACGCAAACCTAGATAGTATAGCCTACTGTATACCGAGGCTACATGGTATACCGCCATCATATATCTGGTCCATCATTGACTGAATAGTCATTATATGACTCCTGACTGTAGTGACAAATCCATAAAATTTTTGTTCAAGTTCTAGTAACTATCACATTCATAGGGATTCTTTTTCTCAGGCACCAGTTCGGGTGAAAGGTTGTGAAAAAATAACAACTCATTAAAAGATTGAGAAAAAATAACAACTTCCAAAGACTAACCTTCCCAAGTCCTGTTCCTAAATGGCACTTGGGACAATAGTTAGGCTCATGTCTGATTCATCCTCATGTAACTCCAAGAGTCCTGAAGACTAAATTTCAATATATATTTTTCCTCATCAGTTAAACTCTTTGGGTAAAAATAGTAGCATTATTTTTGGACAGACTCTCATAAATATCTCTCAATTTTATTTAGACTGTAATGATCTACATTTATATGAGATATTATGCTGGAGCAGTTTTACACAGTGGTTAAGGGTGTGAAATTTGAGGCCTGCTGGTTCTAGCTTCTTCATTTATTTGTCATGTGACTTTGGGAAAGTCACCAAGTGTTGGTGAGCTTCTCTATAAAATGGGGACAATAATGGTACTTACGTCATAGAGTTGTAGCAATGATTAAATTAGCTGGTGTAGCACATGGAGTGGTTTAGTATAGTAGTCTTATGTGCATAGTAACTGTGAAGTCTGAGCCCTCACCTCTCAAATTCTGCTGGGTCTCACAATCACCTAAAATGGATGTTTAAAAATACAGATGCCTTGCCCGTTCCTGTGAGTCTCTGCTTAGGTAGCTCTGAGATGAGGCTCAGATAAACATATTATGGATTATTTCTCCAGGAAATTCTGATGCATACCAGGGTTAAAATCACTTGCTGATTATTTTGATTTTTTTCCCCTTCCAAACTTAGCCCAATTCCTGCAAAGTTACTTGGCCTGTTTGAGATGTAAAGAAAGGAAAATAATTAGGTTTTCCACCTAATGTCCAAGTGTATACTAATCTTTTAGTGGAAGAACTGGAATGTATAAGCAGGCTTAACTACTATCACACATTAATGTAATACTGTTCAAATTCTAAGTTTAGATTCGCTGTTATTCAAAGGCAGTGCAGTAACATATCTGAAAGTTAAATATCAATGATGTTCAAATTATCTGCCTGGCAAACGCCTTTTCATTTCTCCAGGTAAAATTCAATGCCACCCTCTCTGTGTAGCCTTCTTCTGACTCTCTCCTAAGAATCCCACCTCACACACGATGTGTCTCTCTCTGTAACCAATAAAATGAGAGATCTTGAAGCATAGGGGTTGTTTTATTTACTTGTTTCTTCCTAGCTCCAGCATGTATTTCCTTCTTTGCTATTGCCACATCTTAGCATTGGTGCACATCACTGAGGGTTCTATTTTAAGGTGCGAGCGATTCATCACAGTGGCAGTTGACTCACAAGTCTTATGTGTGTGCAGAAGGGAACTGTTGGCACCTCATGAGAGATTTCTCAAAACGCCAACAAATGGTATTCTGAGAATATGTCATTGCCAGGTGTAAAGTATCATCTGTCACACTCTGATTGTATTTACCTTTTTACACAATAGTTATCTTTTTCACTGAAGTATCTTTAAATAGAGTTATCCAGATTTTTCATTGAATCAGGGTGAAAACCTAAAAAGCAAACCCATATATGATTACAGTACTTCCCAAGGCTGCATTTAAATACCCAAATAATGGCTGGCAAGGGGGCAGGATGGGATCAAAAGTCAATACTATCAAATTTGATAATTTTTTAAACCTCATTTGTTAAATGGAAGTCGCTGAGGCCCTCAGGATGATTCTTGGAATTACAAATGAACCTGCCCAACCAAGTACATTTCTGTTCATGAATATACTTGGACCATACTAGAAGATTCAGAGAAAAATATAATTGAATCTGGAGAACACCATACTACCCAAATCAACCAGGGTTATTTTCTCTAATAATCCTGATAAGGTAGTCTGGTCTTTTGTCATCTAAATTTATATTTTTGTATGCAAACATGTTTATGGAGCATTCACGTTTTCCTTGACTCTGAGTTTTTGTTCAGTCATTGAAGTTCGCAAGTGGTTGAGGAAGGGTATATGGAAGTATTCAGGTTCTGAAGATGCTTTGCCAGATTAAATTAAAAGCATACTTTCCCCCCAAAGAATTGAGTGGAATAAGGTGACTTAATGAACTACATCTCTTGTTAGTCTGTAGTTGTATATTGATTTCAGAATTATTTAATTTGGCTCCTGTAATGACTTTATTATTTATTAACAGATTGATTTCAGTATTTCATTGACATCCATGTGTTCTCTCATCTCTCATAGGCAGCCTTAGACTATATATCACCAATAATTGCTCAGTTTATGGGAATATTAGTCCAACTAGTAATTTTATCAAGAAAAACTTTCTCTGAATTAAGGATCACTTGGGTGAAATGTTGACTCTATGATTCTGTAAAAGTATCATCTGAAATCAATAGAAGTTCAATTTTTATTAATTATTTGAATGTCAGTGAACATTTAAGAGGATATATGTATTCCTGGAAGTTTTAGTTTATATTGAGTATGGTGGCCTGTACTAATTATATTATTTGAAATTCTCATATGACTTATTTAGCAATTCAGGCTTTTTGTTACAAATTAATTATAGACATGCTATTTAGTCATTAAAAATGGTGGAGATCTTTTCTTTACAATGCTGATAGTCTTGAATTCATGCTTAAAGCTATTTTTAAAAAGAAACAAACTTTGAGAAATAAAAAATGTTTTGTTCTGAAAATTCACGATCTCATTCACGAGCTAAATTTTTACCTTTAATACTTATTGTTTGCTTAAACAAAGAAAATATGCTCTTAATTTTAAAATTTATAATACACTAAACAGACTTTTTATGCAAAATTTATTTGTTAGTATTTAACTAAATTCTATACTCATACTTAATACTCAAATTAATAGGAAAAAAATCCTTCTAATTCCTTAAACCCCTTGAATGTCTCTAGATTTTTTCCAATGAAGTGAACACATTGCTTTGCAGAGGTATCTGAACTTATTCGAATGGTATTCCTTTTAGTAAATTACTTGTTTCCAACATCCAAGTGGCAAGTCTCCTTATGCCCTGGAGTTGCAAGAGAGTGTCCAGTTTATTCCAGAATCATGTCAATCTGAGTTGATCCTGGCTCATAAACCAAATATGTTTTTATTGACCATGATCAGCACAAACCAACACTTCTTTTCACCATGCATACCATGCATACCATCTCTTGCAAACAGAAATACGGGTCTTGCTTAGAGAACAAAAGACTTTCATATGATGATTTTTTCCATGTAACGCTTGAATACAAAACCTATGAACTTTTTTTTCCTACATAAAAGATCTATAGTACACAATTTAAATTGGCTTGAGGCCAGTGCAATTACTTATCTTGGTTGCATGCCCAGGTTCATTTCTTGATATAGCCCAGTGACAGATGTTCTCATTGCAAGAAGCTTTTGAGTATTTTCCTTTTGTTTCTTAATGTATTATAACCATGTGCCAAAGGCCACATTGAACCATAAGATAAAACTTAGATAAATTCATATCTCTGGGACCCCATTACTGGAAAATTGTTTTCTAAGATGATTGCTACACTACCATCATGAAAATATTTTAGATAATTGTTCCAGAAGGTTTATTTTGGATACGAGAGTACCGTTAAAGACATGTGACCTATTTTTTGTTTTTCATTTTTTTTGTTTTTGTTTTTTGTTGTTGTTGTTTTCTTTTTGTCTTTATCTATTTTGACCAATTCTTTAGGTAGAGATCAATGTAGAAAGAAAGGCAGTTGGAACAGTTTTAGTCAATTAAAATTTAGAAGAGAGTTCTTAGGAAAGAAAATATTTATCTAGTTGTGCAGGCAGCTACCTTGACTAATCTTTTGATTCTTCAGAAATTGTTTTGTTTTGGAACTTAGCAATGAAAATAATAAAGTGTTGACTGTATTATTGGGCTGATCATCATCATTACTGTTATGCTGATATGATGATGATGATGATCATGATCATTATATTAACAAGCTAAAAAGGGGGGAAATGTATGATCATCTCAATAGATGGGGAAAAGAAATGACTAAATCCAATATCCATTCCTAATAAAAACTCTCAAAAATACTAGGAATAAAGGGAAGTTCTTCAGCTTAATAAAAGGCATAGATGAGAAACTTAAAACTAACATTCCACTTAACAATGAAAAATGGAATGCCTGTCCCCTACGATCAGGAACAAGACAAGGCTATCCAATCTCAAGGATTATATTCAACATTATATTGGAGATTCCAGAAAGTGGAAAAAAAAGACATCCATAGTGGAAAGGCAAAAGTAAAACGGTATTCAAAACCAATGTAATGATCTATATAATTAAGATATATACTGCTGGTATCTACAAAAGCAAAACTACTAAAAGTAGTGACAGATGTAAAACCAGCCTGCATTTGCTGCAATTGATAATGTCTAACACTTCATTGGACAAGCCATGACTCCAAATCTAATCTAATAAAAGAGTAATATGCAAATTGACCATCACTCAAAGACACCCAAGCCATGCCCACCAGCCAATCAGAGTGGCTGTATGCAAATTAACCTACCCAAGATGGCAGCTGACAGCCACGGAGCTGGAACAAGCAGGAGGCTACCATTGCAATTGCCTGACTAGGCTGGCAGGCCTCTGCTCAAGCAACAATGTTTTAATTATAGAAGCCACAGAGCTGAAGCAAACAGGAGGCTTCCGTTGCCTGTCTAGGCCTCCACCAAAGTAACAAAGTTTCAATTATAAAAGATAAATAAACCCCAGAAACCTGATTCCAGCCAGCCTTGCTGGAACGTTGGGTCAATGGGAGCTGTGGGCAGCCTGAAAGCGGCCCTCAACCCCTCACCCAGGCTGGTCACACCCTCATGGGGTGAGGGTCCCCACTGGGGGGGCTTGGCCAGCCAGAAAACAGCCATCAGCCCCTCATCCAGGCTGGCCAGGCACGCCAGCAGGTGGACATCCCCAGAGGGGTCCCAGACCATGAGAGGGCACAGGTCGGGCTGAGGGACACCCTCCCTCCTCGAGTGCACAAATATTTGTGCACCAGGCTCCTAGTCTAAAATAAGAGCTTCTGATTCTCTTCATGTGATGAGCTTGGTACCCAGCCCTATCTTGTATTTTTTAGTGAACATGATCCATTGGTCTTGGAATTAGAAGTCCCTCCTTAAAAATACTCAGGAATTTTCAGGAGACATAGGGGAATGTTTGTGTCATAGAATGCAGTTTCCTGAACCACTGTTAGAGGATGTGTAGTGCACAACTCTAGAGAAAACCATTAACATAATCCATAGTGAAGACAGTGTTTCTCACAGTTGTTCAATCCTGGTGGCTTGAGCCCTTGTAGTATAAACAAGATCCATTCTTTGTAGCTTTCAACCTGATGAAAAAGCAAATAGGGTGATTCAAAGTACCCTATAAGAGGACAGTCCTATGAAGTAAAGATGAGTAAAAACAAGCTCAGCAAAGGTACCAGTTGAAATAATGCTCCTGTAAACTTTGCAACAAGACAGAGGTGACTTGCATGTTTCAGGCATCAAACAAACAGCCTAAAGCTTGAAGATGAAGCCTACACCGTGAATTCTGTGTTTAGCTAAGAGAGATGATGCCAATTTAAGATCAAAAAGAGCTGTACCTCTTTGAGATTCAAGGGCATAAAAGCAAGGGAGGTGGAGTCAAGACCCCACACACATATTTCCTCTCACAGGATTCCCTTTGTATTGATTCATATTTGATGCCAAAGAATTGAGTGTTTTCTGAATTCAGAAGATGGCAAGGGCACCTTGGTTTTTCTTTTGCTATAGGCGCTAAAAGGCAGTTTGTAGGAGGAAATCGTCATGAACCCGTGTTGCAATCACAATGAAGTCTATGTTTAACATTTTTAATTACATGAGAAATCATGTTCATTGTTGAAAAGTTAGAAGATAAAAATAAGAGAACAAACACAAAACAAAACAAAATAAAACCTCTCATAATTCCATTACTCGGGGATAGAACTCTCAAAACTTTATGGATGTTTTTCCAGATGCTTTCTTTATATATGTATCATCTAAACTAATAAAAGCGAAATATTAAAATTAACCGTTTCTCCGAGACAGGGTAAGCCACGCCCACCAGCCAATCAGAGCGGCTGTATGCAAATTAGCCCAGCCAACATGGCGGCCGCCACTCACGGGCCTGAGTAAACGTTTAGGCAGCGTCCGTTGCAGCAGGAGCGAGAGGGAAACTGTTTTCGGCCCTTGGCGAGCAGCCTCCGAAACATGTTTCAATAATGTATCAATCATAGAATCCTCGGGAGCTGAAGGGAACAGCAGACCTAGCCTGAGTCTAAAACTATAACATTGTTGCAGTATAGACTCTGCGAGGTGAGGCAGA
>PVJC01051763.1:0-11369 GCA_004026665.1 Murina feae
CTGGTCACCCCAACTGCACCCTCTCCGCCGGCCTGGTCACCCCTAACTTCCCCCCTTCTCTGCTGGCCTGGTCGCCTTTTACTGCCCTCCCTCCCCCACCAGCCTGGTCAACCCACACAGCCTGCTGTTCAGTCGTTTGGTTATCCCTAACTAACCCCCTTCTGGCCTGGTGGAGACAGCCATCTTGTGAGGGTATGAGGGTTAATTTGCATTTTACCTTTTGTTATATAGGATGTTTTGCCACTGTGTGGAGGCTATAATTCTTTGATTACTGGTTCATTATAATAAGTTTCTTTTTAGCTATGTCAATATTTTGACCTAATTAAGCACGGCAAAGAGAAATAGCCTCACCTATATTTTATTCAATTTGGTTTCCATTTACACTCTTCTACTTTTTTTTTCTTCTCTGATTTACTTTTGCTCTTCTTTGCCTACAGTGTTATTCTTCCAGATCTTCGTATAACTTTTTTCTGTTTATTCAGGTCTTGGCCCTAATGTTACCTCCAGAGAGGCCTTCCCTGATTACGCTACCTAAAGAGGACTCCCTCACCTCAAAATGATATTCTCTATCCCATTTTAGTTGTTATAAACCTATTTATTATCAGTTTCCTCTGACTAGAATGTGAGTCACACTAGGACAAGGATTTTCTTATTCATCTCTTTGTCTTAGGACCTAAATAGTGCCTCATACATAGTACTCCCTCAATAAATATTTATTGATTGGATAAATAATTATGATAAATATTTTATATAGCTTCTAATGATGAAATTGCTGAAGATCAGGAAAAATATGTATCTTTTCTATTTAAATTTTCTAGCAACCTGATAACATTGTTTATGTGATGGATGCCTCCATTGGACAGGCCTGTGAAGCCCAGGCTAAGGCTTTTAAAGATAAAGTAGATGTAGCCTCAGTAATAGTGACAAAACTTGACGGCCACGCAAAAGGAGGTGGTGCACTCAGTGCGTAAGTATCATTGATGCTCTTCTCCTATGTCTTAGGCTTATATGGTGTGTGTGTGTGTGCGTGCATGCATGCACACGCACGTATTTACAGATTTCTTATTGATCATTTAAAATATATTCCACTAGTAGATCTAATATGGTCTGTGAATGAAGTTTAAATAGAAACAACATTTTGGAGTCCCTCTGATACATAGTTTTGTTTTAACTAGTTAAAAGAAATTTGAGCTATGTACCTCTTGTCTAATTAGCTTTGAAACATGCAAGAAATTTGTTTTCCTTTTATGTTTTTTTTTTTTGCAGAGTTGCTGCCACAAAAAGTCCGATTATTTTCATTGGTACAGGGGAACATATAGATGACTTTGAACCTTTTAAAACACAGCCTTTCATTAGCAAACTTCTTGGTATGTATGATGGTAGAATACACAGAAATCTCTAAGAAATAGCATGGATCTTTAGGACCGATTAGGGTTTTAATTTTGTCCACTCACTACCTAGTTTAGGAAAATCATGTCCTTCTGTGATTTATCTTTCTCACCTGTAAAATATGGATGGTGGTTATTTGCTTCCTATGGTTAGAGTATTAACATGAGGTATTAGATGGTAAGTTTTTTGGAAAAGGTGTAAAGCACAATACAAAAATCTGTGGTTGTACTGATAGTGAAAATGGCAATAAAACTTTTATAATTTCTCCAGCTGTCATAGGAGCATGGAATTTGGAATTAAACCCTGGATTGACATCCCTGCTTTGTCACTTAACCTCTCTAGCTTCAGTTTTCTCACCTATAAAGTGAAATAGAAATAACAGACCTGCCTAGCTCACAGGGTTATTGTGTATTTGCATGTATTTTGTGTAATGTAAACTAAGGTATGCTATTAGTTGTTAATTTTACTTTTTTGCATATTATAGGTATGGGTGACATTGAAGGACTGATAGATAAAGTCAACGAATTGAAGTTGGATGACAATGAAGCACTTATAGAGAAGTTGAAACATGGTATATAAGAAGCCAAAAGCATTTTATCTCAGAATATCTTCTGTTGCTTGCTTTTTAGTAAAACTAGTATTTATTTGTTTGAAATGATAAGTCTATTACTAAAGCCAATTCCTGAAATGTTTATTTTTAGATGATTTATATGCAAATCATTTTAAATTTCATACATCTGAGCAATTTAATTTTAGTCATCCTAGTGAGTATAGTTTATCTGCCTTGTTTTCAAGTGTCTTGTCTATTTTTTTTATTCCATTTTCTCTAATAGAATGTTAGCTTTTCTAGGATAGGGTGTGTGTATCTGTATATTCTCTTTTGAATTCATCCTATTATTTTGCACATAATAACTGCTCAATGACTATTTATTGATTGGATATTTTATAAGGGTGCTTTAAGATGAACTCATAATGAAACAAAATACTAGTTTTATGAAATGAAATGTACGTTCTCTAATATATCTGACTTACATTGTATTTCAGGTCAGTTTACGTTGCGAGACATGTATGAACAATTTCAAAATATTATGAAAATGGGTCCCTTCAGTCAAATCTTGGTTAGTTATCCTAAAAAGTTTTTTTCTAACTTTTGTTTTTCATTAAAATTTCTAAGAACAGATGTACTTGCTTTAATTATTTTTAATATTTGGGTAAAAATATATACTTAGTGTCAGTGTTAAAGCCAATAATTAAATGCCAACATTTGGAATAATTCATCTCAGGCTATTGCTGATTTTATGTTTAAATATGTGTTTTAGGGGATGATCCCTGGTTTTGGAACAGATTTTATGAGCAAAGGAAATGAACAGGAGTCAATGGCAAGGCTAAAGAAATTAATGACGATAATGGATAGTATGAATGATCAAGGTAAGTTGGTAGATTACTTGTTTTGCATATCAGCAAGTTGAGAGTTTTCACTGTGGTCTTATGGACAAGATGGAGAAAAATTGAGACTGCAAGGCTTTTGTTAGGTAGATTTGTATTTGTTTGAAAGCGCGTACTCAGAGGTTAATGATTAGTAGATAGACTTCTTCATTGAGAAAAAGGTCTAGTTCTTGTTGATGTTAATAGAAAGAATTTAAAAGGGGAGTTCTGTAGTCATATAAATTTGGTGGAAGGCCAGGTTAAAAAGAAACTAATCAGTGTATTTATAAGTCTGTTTAGATCTTTAGTATGCTAACGTGAAATTGTATTTATGAGAGAGGGATAGTTTAAGCAATGTTTGCAAACTTATTTTGCTCTGAAACTGACTTCATTTTTCAGTCTTCTTAGATGAAGTACATTGCTCTATCTCTCTAATCTATTATTATCATTGTCTTCTATATTTCAGGTCTTTTATCTGGTTCTCATTCGATTAGCATTTCAAGTCCCAAGATCCCTTTATCTTTTTACTAGTTTTTAAGCACTCTTTCTGATTCAATCCAGCATGTATATCATACATACCCTTTTTTAAGGCTCTTTACCACTTGACCTCTGACCTCATTTACAAAGAAATACATGCTTTTTTTTTTTTTTGTCTCTACCTCTTTCCTAAGCTCTAGGCTTTCATAGTAATTTAAATAAGATTGTGTCTTTCTTATCTCTTATCTTCAACACTGCAAGAAGTTTTGCATATAGAATTAATAATTGTAGCCATATCTAGAGTACTTTATTCTGTCCTAGGCATTGTCCTTAGGCACTGTCCTGAGGACTTAACATATATTATTAAACGACTTAATTTTCACGACAAATCTTAAGGGACAATTCTGGAGTCAAAATCCATTGTTATCTAGTAGCTTTTACAGATTAGGAAACTAAGATGCAGGGAGGTTGAGTAATTTTCTCAAAATCACTAGCTGGAGTGGAGGAGGTGGGCTTCAAACTTAATCATTCTGGCTTAAGAGTCTACACTCTGGATCACCTTCTCTTTAAGTGCTCACTAAATGGTGCACATCCTTGTTTTCATGTTTGAAAGTTTTCTGAGGCAATTCAGATCCAAAATGTAGTGCTTCTCCCTTGGTGAGTGACACTTCTCTCTATCTCCTAAGTCACCCAAACTAGAAATGGGTCAACTTAGATTTATAGCCTCACTGATTTTTGGTTTAATGGTTGTATTAATTGTGAAGACAGAGGTATTAAAATGCCTAACTTTTCTCTTTTCAATTATATCAGTTTTGCTTTATATGTTTTGAAGTTTTTTTTGTTGTGTATATACATATTTAGAATTTTTATGTCTCCTTAGTGAATGACCCTTTTACCATTATGTATGTAATATCCTCCTTTGTTCTGGATCTACTTTGATATTAATGCAACCTCTTCAACTTTTTTTAAATATGTTTTTATTGATTCAGAGAGAGAAAGGAAGGGAGATAGAAACATCGATGAGAGAGAACCATCAATTGGCTGCCCCCTACTGAGGATTGGGCCACTGTTATGCCCAGATGTCCAAATCCCCAAAGACCACCAGGGAGCCAAGTCTGATGCAAAAGCAAAGAGCCTTTATTTGAGCTAGCTCGAGCTCAGTCTCCTGCACTTGCCGACACAACGATGGGGGGGGGGGGCGGAGAGAGTTTCAGGAGAACAAAGGTTTTATAGGGGGTCTGGAAGTAGTGGGTGGGGTAACATGTGCGGCCCCTGTTGATTGGTGGAGGAAAGGGCCAGGGTCTGGTTGCACAGGGGCAGGATGCAGTTAGCCTAATTTGGACTTGGGTCATTTCCTATGCATCCCTATTGGCCGGTTTGAAAAGGGGAGGGGGTTGAGCAACTGTTACAACTGTTACATTCTTGTGGTTTTCTCAGAAAAGGGGCTTGTCAATTTATACAGAACAAAAGGAACAGTTTGGAATCAGTCTTGTACCGCCCTTTCATCACAACCTGGGCTTGTACCTTGTCCAGGAATCGAACCAGCTTCCTCTGGGTCCATGGGACAAGGTTCAACCAACTGAGCCACACTGGCCAGGCTTCAGCTTTTTTTTAATTAGCTTTTTGCATTGTGTATCTTTTTTCATCCTTTTTACTTTTTAAAAAAATATATTTTTTTTATTGATTTCAGAGAAGAAGGGGGAGAGAGAGAGAGAGAGAGAGAGAGAGAGAGAGAGAGAGAGAGAGATTGAGAGATTGAGAGAGAGAAACAGAAACATCAATGATAAGAATCATTGATCGGCTGCTTCCTGCATGCTATCTACTGGGGATTGAGCCTGCAACCCAGGTATGTGCCCTGATGGGAAATCAAACCATGACCTCCTGGTTCATAGATCAACCCTCAACCACTGAGCCATGCCGGCTGGGTCCATCTTTTTACTTTTTAACTTACCTATTTCAAATTTTTAAAATTTATCTTTATTGTTGAAAGTATTACAGATGTCCTCTTTTTTTCCCCATTGACCCTTTCTAGCCCACTCCCACCCCCACCCCAGATCTTCACCATACTTGTCTGTATCTTTGGGTTATGTATATGTACATCTAAGTTCTTTGGTTAATCTCTTCCTACCATCATTCACCCTCGCCTTACTTCTGTGTCTCTAGATCTGTTTAGTTCATCGGTTTATTTTGTTCTTTATATTCCACATATGAGTGAGATCATGTGATACTTGTCTTTCTCTGACTGGTTTATTTTACTTAGCATAGTACTCCAGGTCCCTCAGGGTGTCATATTTAAAGTGAGTTTTAATGGACAATGGACCTAAATAGACACTTTTCAAAAGAGGACATAAGGAAGGCCAAGAGACATATGAAAACATGTCAAAGTCACTAATCATCCGAGAGATGCAAGTCAAAACGACAATGTGATACCATCTCATACCTGTAAGAATGGCTATCATCAACAAATCAACAAATGACAAGTGCTGGAGAGGATGCGGAGAAAAAGGAACCCTCGTGCACTGCTGGTGGGAATGCAGACTGGTGCAGCCACTGTGGAGAACAGTATGGAGTTTCCTCAAAAAGTTAAAAATGGAACTCCCATTTGACCCAGTGATCCCACTTGTAGGAATATATCCCAAGAAACCAGAAACACCAATCAGAAAGGATATATGCATCCTTATGTTCATAGCAGCACAATTTACCATAACTAAGATTTGGAATCAGCCTAAGTGCCCATCAGCAGATGAATGGATTAAAAAACTTTGGCACATCTACACAATGGAATACTATGCTGCTATAAAAAGGAGGGAACTCCTACCATTTGCAACAGCATGGATGGAGCTGGAGAGCATTATGCTAAGTGAAATAAGTCAGTCAGAGAAAGATAAATATCACATGCTGTCACTCATTTGTAGATTATAATGAACAACATAAACCGATGAACAAAACCAATGTAGAGACAGAGAAGCATCGATCAGATATTCAAAACTCAGAGGGAAGGTAGGGGCAGGTGGGGACGAGGGGGAGAGATCAACCGAAGGACTTGTATGCATGCATATAAGCATAAGTGATGGAAGTGGACAACAGGGAGTGAGGGTGAGGACAGGAGTGGGGGGATGAGAGGACACTGGTGGGAATAAGGTCACATTTGTAATATCTTAATAAAGAGGAAAAAAATGAAAAAAAATAAAGTGAGTTTTATATCAACAGCATGTAATTGGGTGGTTTATCTTTTAATACATTCTGATGATCTCTTTTAACTGATATATTGTTTATATATTAGGATTTCTAATTCTGTTTGTTCCCTCTGATTTTGTTCTTCTGCTTTCTCTTTTCTGTCTATGGGTTATTTGAACATTATTTCAATTACCTATGGTATTTTTGAGTATATCTCTGAATGTTTTCTTAGTTATTGCTCTAGGTATTACAATATACATACATATTTAACTTACCACGGCTACTTGTATCTATGTTTTACCACTTCAAGTGGAATATAGAAACCTTAATATCACCTTAGATTTTAGTAAGTTCTACTTCCTAAATATTTCTCATATATTCCCTGTTTTCTTTGCCTCTATATCCCCTGCATAGCTGCATTAGCCTCCCTAACTTTTCCCTTTCTATTTTTCACTCCTCTTTTCAATCTTTCTTCCTCACTGCCACAGAATGGTCTTTCTAAACATAATAGTTCTGGGCTCAACTCTTTTCATTGTCCTATATTATCTTCATGATGAATTTCAAACTCCTAAGCTTGGCATACAAGTTCTGTTATAAATTGCCTTTACCTTACTTTTACAACTTCTTAAATCTCTCAGCTCTTACCCATGCTTGATTTCTTCTACACATAGTTATTACTGTAGGAATCTATGTTCTGCTTCCTAGAATGTCCCCTTCTCCTTTCTCTTCTGTACTTACCTCATACTTGTCCTTCAGGACTACTCAGTTAAAGAGAAACCACATGGATTCTTCCTGACTTCCTTTCTTCTTTAAATTATGTCTCCTTCTGCTATTTGCTTAACTCTATCATATTGCTTACCATGATGTGCTGTTGTTAGCTTACCTTCTTTCTCTCACTCTGTTTGAGCTCTTGAAAGAAATATGATACACATTTCCTAAATATTTAATAGTGAAGATGTGGCTTAAAATCTGCATTTATGAAATAGATTTAGAAGTTTTAAGGAACTGTAAGCTTATTATATGACAATTTAATATTGTGTTGGTAATCAGACTTCATCTGGATTTCAGTTTACTTCTGGACAGAATGCTTAGAGGGCATAGACAAATAAGAAGTTGTATTTAGAAAATCAGGATGATAAATGGAGTTCTAGAGAGTTGGATATTTGTCACCTAGAGAAAATTCATAGGTCACACATGGTTCTCAAATATTTGAAAGACTTATTCTTTGTGCCTGTTGAGGAGACATTTATGCAAATGGGAAGAAGTACCAGGAAAACATATTTCATTTTAATATGTAAAAAGATTTTCTATAATTACAGAAATAATAGAATGGTATAGATTGTCTTATGTTAGATAGTTGGTTATCTCTCCTGGGGATATCAAGGCCGAGGCTAGATGACCACTTATTGGGGGATGTTGTAGAGAGAATGCAGACATAATAGAAATTTTGACTAAAGGCATTTCATTTCTGAGATTTTATGCAACTAATACCAGAAGAAATGTGCCTCATAGTCTAAGCGTTATCAAAACACTGAAGCAAATTAACTCTTTCTTTATGTTACAGAAAGGATTCAAATATTTGTAGTAATGACTTGATAATAGAAAATATAACAATTATTCTGTTAATATAGGTAGGTCTACCTGCTTCTGCTTGCTTATATGCTAAATTTTTGACTTAAAGGTTAATGGCATTTAGAGCTAAGGTGAGCACTTTTGGTTTTTTGAAATACACCTTTTAGCTCTGATACATGCTCTGAGGAGCAGTTAGATATGAGATATGGAAAGGGTGGACATACATTTCAAAGGTTTTCAGAATGTTCTATTTTACTTAAACTGTAGGGTAAGTACATTTTTTTATATATATAGCTTATGAATATAAACTTATTTGTAATATATACATTTTTTATATATAGCTTATGAATATAAACTTATTTGTAATATATTCCATGTTTAACTTTTAATAATCAAGTAAACAGGGCTGATAACATTTGTTAAATCTGGTTGTGGTTTGTCCGTTATAATTATTTTTAGGTGTATAAGATATTTGCATATAACTGCTTTGATAATGAAAGTTAATGGTATATAGGTGAAAGTGATTGACCCTTCCTTGCCTGCAGAACTTGACAGTACAGATGGTGCCAAGGTTTTTAGTAAGCAACCAGGAAGAATCCAGAGAGTAGCAAGAGGATCAGGTGTGTCAACGAGAGATGTTCAAGAACTTTTGACCCAATATACCAAATTTGCACAAATGGTAAAAAAGATGGGAGGTATCAAAGGACTTTTCAAAGGTAAGAAAAATAAGTTCGTCATTTTAGTTAACACACTGAAAGGAAAGAAAGTAAAAATTAAAGCCAGGAATACTGCCAGTATTAGAAAATATATTGCTAAATTTTGTGTTATATTTAAATGTTTCTAGGTTCATAATGTGATTTCTGATTTATCTGTTTTCATGTCCAAGGTGTTTATTACAGATTTTTTTTAAACTTAATGAACTTATTTTTTGAAATGTAATATATATTAAAGAAAATGTAGAGAACATAAGCCATATCTATTCTCCCCAGAGAATTTCATGGGTCTTATTCCAAACTAGGGGCCCGGTGCACAATATATTGTGCACTTGGGGGAAGGGGAGTTCCTCAGCCCGGCCTGTGCCCTCTAGCAGTCTGGGACCCCTCTGGGGGTGTCTACCTGCTGGTATGCCTGGCCGGCCTGGGTGAGGGACCGATGTCTGTTTGTAGGCTGGCCAAGCTCCCCAGTGGGGACCCTCACCCCATGGGGGTGTGGCAAGCCTGGGTGAGAGGCTGAGGGCAGTTTTCAGACTGGCCACAGCCCCTTCAGGATTCAGGTCCCTACTGGGGTGCCTGACCAGCCTGGGAGAGGGGCTGAGGGCTGTTTTCAGGCCACCCACAGCTCCCATTGACCCTTGGGGCCATCTGCCTGGGAAGTGATCGAGTGGCCGTGGCACAACCAATGATTTCCCAGGACAGAGCCTCGGGGCCGGCAGGCTGGTCCTGCCCCCGGGCTTCCGCCTGGGAAGCCATCAGGTGGCCGAGGCACACGCAGGGAGCCCGGGAGGCCCATATGTGTGCCCTGAAATGATCAATTCCAGGCCGCAGCCTCTTCCCGCCCTGCTCCTCCTGCCCACGGCTTCAGCCACTGGCTTGCTTGCTCTTCCCATCCTGCACTTTGGCTGGACCCTGTGTGCAGCTTCTCCCAGGCTGCGGCCTCCGCCATCTTGGCTAGGCTAATTTGCATATAGTTGCTCTGATTGGCTGGTGGGCGTGGCTTGCCCATCCCGAAGAGACAGTTAATTTTAATATTATGCTTTTATTAGTTTAGATAATATTTGATATAACTTGTATTTTCTTCTAATACACTGTGACTGTTTTCCATATTGTCAAATTTTCTTCAAAATATTACTTTTAACCACTGCATACTATTCCAATTGAGCATGTATCTTTGTTTAATGCAATGCTTCTTTGTTGGATATTTAGGCCGATTCACTGCTTCTCTATCAATATCAGCTCTTGTATCAGTTTCCGTGCCATCTTCCATGAGCCAAGGGATTTTTGTTTGTTTAATTAGAAACAGTAGATGCTGAATAAGTTTTATAATTCATATTTCCAATTTAGTGGTCAACTATTTTTCAATATATGTTTTTAAGATTACTAATAAAGCTTAACTTATCTGTGCATTTATTGTTTTGAATTTCCTGTGTGAATCAACTTTTAGGTTAGCTGTTATTTCTTTTTTGTTGGTGTTATTGCTTTGTAATAAGTCTTTAAAAATCTTAGTTTATATCTGCAAATATTTTCCCAGTTTTTTACTTGTCTTTAATACATATTTATATACATATTTTTGTTGTTGTTGTTAATCCTCGCCCAAGGATGTTTTTTCCCATTGATTTTTAGAGTGGAAGGGAGGGGAGAGAGAAAGAGAGAAACATCGATCACATCAATTGGTTGCCTCCCACAGGGTGCCCTGACCGTGCTGGAGATCAAGCATGCAACTAAGGCATGTGACGTTGACTGGAATCTAACCCATGACCCTTCAGTGCAGGCCACCACTCTAACCACTGAGCAAACCAGCAAGGGGTGTGTGTGTGTGTGTGTGTGTGTGTGTTAATCCTCACCCAAGGATATTTTTCCAGTAATTTTTAGAGAGAGTGGAAGAGAGAGAGAAAGACAGAGAGAAATATCCATGTGAGAGAAACACATTGATTGGTTGCCAACTGCACACGCCCTGACCAGGGCCCGGACCAGGGAGGAGGAGCCTGCAATGGAAGCACCTGTGCTCTTGACCGGAATCGAACCCAGGACTCTTCAGTCTGCAGGGCGACAAACCAGCTAGGGCTATTTACACTTTTAAATGAACAATTTTCATTTTTAATGCAGTCAAGGCTATTTATCATTTTCTTTTATTTCTTTTACTAGGGGCCCGGTGCACAAAAATTTGTGCACTCGGGGTGGAGGGAGTCCCTCAGCCCGGCCTGTGCCCTCTCACAGTCTGGGACCCCTCAGTGGATGTCCTATGATGGCCCCAGTCTGCCAGGCGCCTTTTGTGTGTGTGTGTGTGTGTATGTGTGTGTGTGTCACCATTGGGGACCTGCCCCCAGCCGCATCTGAGGCTCAGAGCAGTCCTCCTGTGTGTGTCTACCTGCCGGGGGCCTGCCCCCAGGCACACCGTGGAGGCTTGGAGCAGGCACCCCCTCTATGTTGATCTCTCAGACTCTTGCCCTCCCCTGCGTGTTGTTCTCTTTTTTGAGCTGTGGCCAGGGCTGGGTGCGGCCTGCCTCCCAAGCTTGCCTACTGCCCATCTTCCTCCAGCCACCAGAAAGCAGGGAAAACCCTGCCTCGTGGTCAGGCCAGCCTTTTCCTGCTCCCTGATCCCCGGAAGGGACC
>PVJC01051764.1:0-11360 GCA_004026665.1 Murina feae
AATCTCACTTAGACCTACCCTCTTTTGTATCAGCAAAGCAATCCAAGTACAAGAGCACTTCAAAGTCAATGTTTTATTTTGGACAGCTCAAAGAGTTCACACAAATTAGTTCCCAAACGAACAATTATCGGAAGGATATAGTTTATGAAAAACAGAAAAGTGAAATATGTAATGAGAAATAAAGTTTACACCTTGTTATATTGTCTTCTCTGTAATTTGAAGAATAGGGTTTAAAATAACCCAATGTGGTGGCATAGATAAAATAAGATTGGTCATATATTATATTGACCTTTAATGAAACTGGGTGATGGGTATATGTGGATTTATTATGTTCTTCTTTTATCAATTTTGAAGTTGATATAATAAAAAATGTTTTTAAATGGACTTAAATCCTCATTTGCATTACTATAAATATAACAACCCACTTCATGCTACATAATAGTAGTGTCCTACAACTTCTAATAGATATAGATTAGTTCTGGACAGCACATTTAAAGATGTAATCTACTGGGAGGCAAAATAAATGGCAAGTTCTATGTACCTGCCAATCCAGGGAATAGCTGAAAACACAAGAGATTTTTAAGTTAGAAAAGGAGGGAAAGAGGCAGAGGTGATTTTAAATACCTGGTCAATAATTGTCTTTCAGGGCTGTTGGGAGGATTAAATAAAATACTTAAAAGTGCTTAGTATAGGCCCTAACACATATGAACTCAACTGGCTATTTTATTATCAGTTACTACATAAAATTGGGATACTTTTTCTTTTAGCTTTGGAAGAATAAACTAAGGCCAATGAGCAAAATAAAAGAATAAAAGACTTCTATTAAATAGCTACCTTAGAGTTGTCCAATCATGAAAAGACTGATTGAAGGGCTACTGAGCTCTACATTATCATATGTTTCTAAAACAGAGGCTGAATGAACCATCTAATAGGAAAGCCACAGCGTCAGTCTTTTATGACATTTTATGACATGTTAGGATTTTCTCCAAATGCTAATGCTTCCACCCTAAGATTTTACAACTCAATATCAAGTGTTCTAAAAATGAGAGTCATCTCAGATTTAAGAATTTTATATTACTTTTACTGAGTTGTCCTATGGAAGCAAGAATCTTACAACCTAATATCTACTGCTAATAATTTTGTGGTTGGACAAATTTTTTTAGGTCTGCAAAGTACTTAATAGAATTGGATGTTCAGAGCCACAGGCTACAAAGTAGCTCTTTATTAAAAACTTTTTTATGACCCTAAAAAATTCTTTCTTACATGATGAACAATTAATTGTAATCATGTCTTTTTTTTATCCTTCAAATAAACTTTGTAAAGTATAAACTCTTGGCACTAGATTCTTATTAATGGTGCTAGATTTGCCATCCTCAAAGCAAGAAAACTAAAATAGAATCAGAAATGCCCTCTGTGGTGCCTGACACAAACTGCTACGAGATTTCTCTCTAAATCAGGGAACACGAACCTGGGCGATCTCCTCGGTTGTCCTCAATTTCTCCTCCCAGGTCACAGTCATTTCCTGGATTAGCTTCTCTGATTCTTCCAGCCGTTCTTTCAGCTCTGGAGACTTCATTGCCTATAAGCAAAATATTTATTTCATGAAATGTCTGTATGATGTGCTAAAAAAAAAAAAAAGATTAGCTAAATCCAGAAACCAGAAGTAACCATCTGCCTTCTCTCAGCTCTGCAGTTCGCTGAGGTCTCTGATCTGCCTGAGACTTCACTGGCTGCCACTGATGCACAGCAGCCGGGCTGTGTGGGTCCCACCAACAAATCCAGTCAGTCATCTAGGACTAGTCTGAAAGGGAGACAACTTTGTCCTTTTCCTCCAACATTTAATGAGATAGTTCAAGCTATCAAGGGCTTATTCTTTAAATCCCCATCAGCCGTACATCTAAAGTCATACATGATTCATTAGTCTTTACTGATGACTTCAGGTATTTATCCAAGTACGCACAGACTACATTTGTATGTGTTGTAAACTAGATGGTGTTATTAACATCAAGAACAGAGACACAAAATGTCAAAGAATCTTGATGAACTTTAAGATTATTCCTTAAACATAGGATAAAATTCAACAGGCAAAAATATGGTCAAGATAATTATTTTGACCATGTATTTTACCAATTTACTACCAGAAAACAGGCTATGACAAAGAAGAAAGCTATGGTCCTGCCCCAGGAAAGAACAGAAAGGCTAGTTAGAGGAGGAATCATGATTCTGATATTTTATTCCTCTTTTGACAAAAGGCTGAGCATTGAGTTGTAGGTGAGAATTGTGTAGGTTTCAAAGTCAGTTATGGAACATAAATACCACACATTATAGAATGTTCAAAGAATACTGGAAATAGAGTACCACTAAATAGATGGGTACTGCTGGTATAAAATATATTTTCTACAAAAAAAAATGAACCCACGACATGGCAAAAGTAGATTATTAAGGTATGAAAGATCTCCGTAAGATTTCCATTCTGACACTGAACAAATGATAAACACAAATCTGTTTGATTCTTCTTCCAATTAGTTTATGCCCATTCTCCACCATTTTCTGTATAAAATTTAATTATATGCATTTTTCAAGTGTCTCTCTTATTCTCCCTTATTCTACTACACCTCTTCTCTCTTGTCTGCTACCTATACTATAGGATGAAACAGTCTCTCAATTCCTTTTATTCTTTCTTCCCATTAAATCTTTTAACACTTGTAAAAATGCTCTAAAATGCAATTATGACAATCTGTCTGTCTTTATTTATTACTCATTTCAAATATCTCTTCCTATAGGAAATTCAAAAATTCTAAGTGAATTACTCATCACTTACAGCTGAAGGGGAAGAAAATTCACGTTTAGCTTTACTAGATTTTCCTAGACCCATAAAGCATCACTCAGCTGTGCCTTATACCTCTGCTTTGGTTAGCTGTTCTCGGAGTTTTTCTACTTCTTCTCTTAGATCTCGGATGATTCGTGCGTTAGGATCCTCATTCACCACAGCGTGGTTTACAATGTGCTTGGCGCGATCTGCATACCGCAGAGTCGAAAGGGTTTCATCATAGTTATCAGCTGCTGGACTCACAGTAGCTACCATGGCTGTCTTACTGTTGCCCCCAAGACTGTCCTAGAGAAGGAGAAATTGAATAGCATTTTAAAGTTGGTAGACAACATCATATGAGGAAGTAGAAGTCAGAAATGGTGAGCTAACATCCCAAGGTCAAACACATATTTAAGGACCAAGTCAGGACTAAAATACAGGTATACTGATTCTCTGTCCCATGATTTTTACTTTTCTGCCAAGTTATTTTTCTGCAAAAGAGAATTTTGGTTTTTGAGAATGGGCAGAGAAATACCATAAAGTCTACCTATATTTTAGTTTAATAAGAATTAATTTTAAGACAAGTTGTTCTCTTTTAACAGACAACATGTTGCCATAAGTCAGCCGATCACTCAGAATAAAAAAGAATGATTTCTTTTTTTCTCCTGATTTCTTAAATGCCTACAAAATCTTCCTTAGAGGAACTTAACAATTGTGATACTGTTATCTGACCAAAGAGTGATTATCTTCAATCTACTCCATAAGGCCTTATACTTGGAATCTCCGAGAAGCCTAAATAATGGCCCAGAAAGTGTTGCTGATCAATCACCTTATAATTTTTTTAAAATAATTATACAAAAAGGTACAATTACAGTCTTATTAAACAAAAGATACATTGAAGATAATTCATTTTACTCTTTTGATACCACTGCTAAAACTACTAAAATAGACTTTATGTTCTACACAACCACTTCCACAGGCCAGACAATGGTGCGAACAAAAGGTACTCACCCTCATCATACCGAAGCTGAGAAGTATAGTGACAGGGGGTTTGAATAGGCTCCAACAAATTTAAAATACCACTTTCACTTGAGAATATTAAAAATAACTGAATATAACTGAATTACAAAACTAGCCTTGGGAAATCAAGTCCACCCCCATTCCACTTCGCTATACAATGGCCAAGGCAGGCAGCCTCTAAGATGCTTTCCATCTCCTTGTAGTAATACCTTCCCTTGAGTGTGGACAGAACTTGTTTATTTGCATCTAAGAAACAGAATACAGCAGAAGTGATAGCATGTCATTTCTAACTGTAAGAAGACTGTAGCTTCTATCATGGGTGTTTTCTCTCACCATTGCCATGAGATGAAGTGGTCCTTTGAAGGGACCATAGGAATGAGTTTGGAAAGCACTATTTAGGTGAGCATATGCGACCCTTGTCAAGCCTTATGATAACTGCAACTCCATACACTCTGACTGCAGCTACATGACAGATGTCAGCCAGACCACTTAGTTAGGCTACATCAGGAATCCTGACCCATAGAAACTATAAGATAATAGATGATTATTATTTCCTCTAGAAAGGTCTAGGGATAATATGTTATATAGCAATAGATAAGTACTCATACACTGATATACAATCCCAGGATGAGAAGAACTATCCAAGATAATAAATTCAATACCCTCTTTCAGTAACAGAAAATTGCTGAATATAGTCTCAAGATTAGAGAGAACACTCAAACAGGCCAGTAATAAGGAATTCATTAGATCATAAGAAAGCCAACATTACTTTTGGACAGCATTAACTGACATAAAATTCTTACTTTAGAAAATACAAAGTTTTTCCAATGTCATTGTATCTAAAATGTGTTTGAGCATCTGTGATCTATACAATCTTTGTGCATAGACTTTATTTCGTCCTCAGCATTGGTGAATTGGATTACTAGTCTCCCCATTCTACCAATGAAAAATCAGAGGTTTGTTCTGATAAAGAATGTTAAATATTCTGCCTAAAGATCCAGAACTAGTAAATTAAACAATATTATAATACAATTGTATTCTGCCTTCAAGTCCAATATGACTTGACCTAAGGAATAAGTAAGGTGACCTGACACCTTCCCAAATTATTATGTCCTAGAGCCAGAAACAAAATCATTCCCTGGAGTTCATAACAGTTCAATATAATCACAAACAGTACGTCTGCTTATTCGTCCATTACTGAAAATGTGGTTTTACACACAAAACATAGCTAAGATCATTATATCTAGTTAGGAAATACACTGATGCATGAAAAAGGAAGGAACAATAAGTCATCTGGGCTTTAGGAAGCAAGGGCAATTTCTATGACACCTGTATGAGTGTGTGCTTCACTATTCACTTCAAAATGCTGATCTCACATTGCTGGTGCCCAGCTCTGGAGCGTTCAGAAAAATGTCAAGAAGAATCCCATGCACATTAATGAAATTCCAATGCCATATATAAAGATCACAGGAATTACATCTCAGATGGCAATTCAGCTCACTGGCAACGCCGTGGTGGAGTGCTGCCCTTCAAAAACCCGAGCATTCTGTTAGCCCACATGAACAGCAAATGCTGCTGGGAAAAAGGGGATGTGTAACAATAAGTGGCAAAAGAGAAATCATGCACATTGTGCTTCAATTTGTGCAGAGAAAAGGAAACCTGGCAAACAACAAATCCTTGATATTTCAAAAGTTCTTGTGCATGAGTAACAATATGCTTATACTCAAAAATGGCCTCAGGCCATTAGCAAAAAGGAAAGGGCAACAAAAGACCTGGCACTCTTTCAAGGAGAAATTATGAAGCTTCTTGTTTACTCTTTAATTGTTTAATTAGGCAAATCAGCTGAGCTTTGTTTTGAATGTAGCAACTGCAAATTAAATGGACCTAGGAGAGAAATTTAATTTTGGAAGTCAGAATTGTTTAAAGAACTCTTTGAAGTCATTTAATGAAATTATTTCATTTTACAGGGGAGAAATTGAGACCCAGAAAGAATGACGACTTACCAAAGGCCATAATGCTAATTCAGAGCAGAGTTGAAATTATTCATTCATTCAACATGGAGTTTACCATCTAGGGGGTGATGGTAGTGAGCAAATACTGCATGATAAGAACTAAAGTAGGGATAAATACAGTATGGTCTGGGAAAACAGAGAAAGAGCAGAGAGCCCAATCTTGAACGGTTATGGAAGATCCTAAAGAAAGTGATATTTGAGACCTTAAGATGAATAAGCTTCACTGGGGCAAAGGGGGAGGAGAGCGGTGTAGGAGACTGAAAAGAGGAGGAAGAATGTTCCAGAGTCAGAGCCAAGTCCTAGGAGTCACTTAGCTAGAATTGATAATATCAAGAGCAAAAGATGAACAATGAGAAGTAGGGAGTGGTCAGATTATGAAGGGCCTAGTAAGTCACAAGTCATTAAGGAATTTGGACTTCATTGTAAGGGCTTCTGGAGAGTTATTAAAGAGATTTAAGTTTAAGAAGAGCATTAATATAGAAAGAAAATGCAACCTAACTGTAAAGAACAAAATGGACTAAGAAAGCTTAAGGGCGAGGTTTAAGTCATGCAAGGGAGAGATGAAGTCTCCATTATGTAAGTGGCAATATGAACGGGGAAAAGTGGATGAATTTGAAAGATAATCGTTATTGGAGCATGTTACCAGGTGTTACCTGATGTTGAGAACCACATTTAGGAGGTTACACACAGAAGCCAAAATCATCTTAATACAAAATGGTTCTCCACAGGCCACTTACCAAATGAGTAAGCCCTCTGCAGCCCCTGAGAGAAGAGCATTCACATCTATGCCCGACCAGGAGTATCAGAGTTTCTCTAACTCTCAGGTGTTATGAACATCAAGAGCACAGCATAATTATAATGCAAATACAATGCAAAAAAAAAAAAAAAAACTTCACAAAGAAGTTGCAAGTCTTATATACAATGAGCACTTTTATAAGTTTAATAAAAGTTACATTGGAGAATACCAGAATCATACCAGGTCAAACAAGGATCAGGGAGAGTTAGACTAATTAAGAATTAAAGAAGGAAAAACTAACAGGGACATAAAAGCCACTTCAAAGGAGAATGATTTGCATCTCAATGGATTCCCAGAGGCATTTGGGAAAACTGCTTAAACCCCAAAATATGTTTTGCAAAAATGCCCTACTTAGGAACTTGCTGCAAAAGTCAAACAGAATAAAGGTCACATAGTTTTTAAGGAAAAAAAAAAAGTATTCATTTTAAGCTTGAGAATTTACACATAGAAGTTACAATTTTAACCTAATTTTACTAAACAAAATATAAAATCAATTTTTTAAGAAAGGGTTTTGTTTTGTTCCTCAAGTTCAAGTATTTCTATCAGCACTGGCAACAGTCAAGTGCTTCTCCTCCTAATCAAAAGTAACCTTTGGTGACCTTTTGCCTACACAAAGAAGATGGGCAGCGAAGCCCTGGATTCCAACCTTGTTTCTGTCTCCATTGCCTCATCTGTAAAACAGGACCACCACCATTTACCTTCCAGGGGCAACTGAGATCATATACATGAAGCACTTAGCATGGTACCTGATTCTACTAAGTTCTCCTGGCCTTCGGCCTATGGAATGGCCATTAATTACCTAGGCCATTTTAACTATATCAACTAACAAAAGATATTTCCTACTGTTTGTTTAAGTGGACTGAAGTAGCAACACTGAAACAATAGGACAATGACTATTCTGTCTTCTAAATCAGGCACATGCAGGGAATAACCATGAATGATTAGGAAATGTTTCTGTGGAAACTTTGAGGAAGAAGTAAGTATCTTATTGAGATTTCTTCTGGAAATTAAACAAATGCTACTTTAAGGTTAATTATTAACTTATGATGAAGACCAGTAAAATTATTTCCTTGGTAGTGAAATGTTTTGTAATATCCCTTTAAGTCAATAGTTACTTAGAAGTAGTTTTTAACTAATTTTGTTTGTTCAAAATTAAGACATATTCATAGACACAGAGAATGAAATGGTGATTGCCTGAGGGATAGGAGCTATGGGACTGGATGAAAGAGATGAAGAATTAAGAAGTACAAATGGGTAGTTAGAAAATAGTCATGGGGCCCTAGCCAGTTTGGCTCAGTGGATAGAGCATTGGCCTTCGGACTGAAGGGTTCTGGGTTCGCTTCCAGTCAAGGACACATGCGGGGGGGGGGGGGTTATCCCCAGTGAGGGGGTATGCAGAAGGCAGCCGATCAATGATTCTCTCTCATCATTAATGTTTCTATCTCTCTCCCTCTCCCTTCCTCTCTGAAATCAATAAAAATATATTAAAAAAAGAAAAGAAAATAGTCATGGGGATGTAAAGTATAGCATAGGAAATATAGCCAATAACATTGTGATATTTATGATGCCAGGTGGGTACTGGAAATATCAGGGGGAACACTTCGTAAAGTATATGATTGTCTAACTATGCTGTATACCTGAAACCAATACAAAATAATAGTGACGTTAATTGAAAAATAAAATGTAGAGTTGTTGAAAAGTTTTGTTTATTTATTCTTTTGTTTTAAATTTCAATTTTACTTCACTTCGGCCAAAGGAAATAATAAATAATGTACCTGATTTTCTACTGTGGCAAATTACATTAATACTGTATATTCAAACAGTGTGCAGAATTCTAAAAAGTAAACTTGAATACTAATAACCCTTTAAGAGGGTGTAGAAACTAGAAGAAAATCTTACTTCTTTTACAAACACAGTTCTCTAAACATGTCATGGACTAAGTCAAAATTGTGTCCACTACTAAGCTACTCAGGGACTTACGTTTAACTCATCTTTTTATCCTCAAACCCTGGCACAATGAGTAATGGGTGTTCAATAATAAATCTTGATCAAGGAGAAAATAAGCTATCACAAGACTAAACAGGATTCATAAAATTATTACTCCATTTTTTTTTAAAAAGGAAAAAAGGGATTATGGGAAAATATTGTGTTGCAGGTTGGCCACTCTATAAGGAGTTAAATTGTCACTAGATTTTATATTCTCTAACTCCCAGGCCAAAATTCAGTTCATCAAGATTAACGGGACTCTGGAAGACCAGAGGAAACCTGGAAATAGTCTCTCTTTCCCCATAACTCTCTCTCGTGGAATCAGACTCATGTTACAATATTTTATGTACGGATCATATCTCCCGTACCAAACTCTGAGCAATGAGAGGACAATGTTCTCCACGACACTTCATATAGGTGTTTTCTTTCTTTCTCATTTACATTTCTCTCACTGACATTGAATCAGTCAGAGAATCATTATGTGACCTGCTCTATGTTCTTAAACAACACTTTAAAAAACTAAAAGCAAATTAAAATGGTCATGAATAGTGTTGCAGTTAAACCAAAATGCAAGGTCCAAAAATGTTAGTCAAATAAAGGACCTCTGTAAGAAAAAGAGCAGTCCAGCTAGGTTTGTAAGACGGTGGAAACTCCTTTCCTATGCCTCACTTGCCTATTAGATTAGCATGAGGTCCTTCTTCTATTCCCCCAAATTTCAGGGAAACTGTGGGATCCAATGTGCACCAAACTCTCACTGCTTCCAGTTCTGCTGAATCAGGAGAAACCTGTGCTTAATCAATTAAAATTATGATTACCATCTAACAGCCTAATGACAGAGGAAATGATCATTGCAACGGACTAATATTCTACTCGTTATTCTTCCTGCTATCGACCACCAAGAGTAGACCAGGAAGGAAAAAAAACTTACTTTGAGCAGCCAAGTGAGAACTGAGTCACGATATGGGACAAATTTATTCTTGGTTTTGCCGGCACTCTGATCTGCTAGGGCTGAGATAACCAGGCCAAGGGTTGTGAGGGACCTGCATGGTGCAACAAACCATAATAATCATAAAAAATGAAGTATATCAAGTATCATGTTTCAGCACAAAGATTGAACCTCAAGATGCCTTTGAACCTGCAAGAAAACAGTACTGTTGTCAGCATTTTGCTGCTCCGTTTAAAAACACATAAACTCTAAAAGCTGATATTCCTCTAATACTACTGTAAGCAATAAAATTGCTTAGCTCGTCTATTTTTTTTTCATTTTTATAAATAAAGATGTGAGCTGTAAACCTTTGGGTCAAGATAATGACATGAACACCAGATATCTTTAAGAAAGGAAGCTACAAATACAATACAATTAATTAAAGCTATATATATATATATAAAAAACTAGAGACCCAGTGCACGAAATTCATGCACAGAGGGAGGGGGTTTCCTCAGCCCATCCTGCACCCTCTCCAAGTGGAGACCCCTTGGATGCGTCTGACTGCCGATTTAGGCCCGATCCCACAGGCAGTCGGACCGGCAGTCGGACATCCCTCTCGCAATCTGGGACCGCTGGCTCCTAACTGCCTCTGCCTGCCTGCCTGATCGCCCCTAAATGCCCTCCCCTGCTGGCCTTGTTGCCCCCAACTGCCCTCCTCTGCTGGCCAATATGGTTCTGATTGGTCAATTTCTATGCCAGAGAGCATCAAATCTCCACCTTCTAGGCAGCCATTGGCTCTCCACAGCACCCAGATTTGGTTCTGATTGGTTGGTTTCTATGCCAGTCAGCGTCAAAAGTTATGGCTCGTAGGCAGCCATTGGTTCTTCATAGCACTCACAGTTGGTTCCAGTTGGTCGGTTCCTATGCCAGTCAGCATCTCTGGGCCTATCAATGGGGCCTATCAATGGGGCCTAATCAAAAAGGCAGGGCTGATCAGCAGCCCCAGTGGAGGCCTGAAAAGAAATGGAGGTACCACTGCTGGCCAGACTAGGAGAGAAAGAGAGAGGCAAGTGCTAATCAAAAGCTGCCACAGAGGCAATGTATCAGTCCCTGCTTCTCTCTTCAGGCCTCTCTCTGGCCCTGATTCACAGCTCCTTCAACAGCCAGTGTTGGGGCACCCTGCCTGCAGCGGAGGCTGTGACAACCCAGTGCTGACTGCAGGACTGACTTCCAGTTGGTTAAGCCTTGGTCGTTACTGGTCGTTATAACCCAGGGTTTTTATATATTATGATTATATACTGTATATCACCATTGGATAATAACAGAATCTGCATGACGGTGTTCTATGATCTCCAGCTGGTTACTGATGACTGGTTATCTAACTATGTGTCCTTCTGGGAGCTACAAAGACAAAATTCCTGCCCATAGGAGCAAATATTTTAGCCCAAGGTAGAAAATATAGTCATATGAAAGAATTGGTGAACAAACTATCTATACTAATAAAAGAGTAATATGCTAATTAGACCGGGAGACCTTCCAGACAAAGCCAGGGGTTTGGCCGACCTGAAAACTGCCCTCAAATGGTTCTCAGCCCCTTGCCCAGGCTGGCCATGCCCCCCAAACGGACCCTTACCCCGATGGGGGCATGACCAGCCTGAAAACTGCCCCAACCCCTTGCCCAGGCCCATTCCACCCCCCAGCGGGGACCCTCACCCTGATCCGGGACCCCCTTCAGGGCAGACCAACTGGCCTCCACCTGTGTACTAGGCCTCTATCTATACTAATAAAAGGGTAATATGCTAACTAGAC
>PVJC01051765.1:0-11348 GCA_004026665.1 Murina feae
AACCTCAAACCTTGAGAGACAACTTAGTGAGAAAAGGCTTGTGCTAGCTGAAGATCAAAGGAGACAGATGAATGCTGTATATTCTGGATGTTAGCAGAGAAGAAGTATCGTAATTTAGTCGCTGCATGTGGTCGGAGCTTTTGGCTGGCCTCATGAACAGTGAGAGCAGTTGAAGAATACGCCAGGACAAGCATCTACAGAAAATCAGAGTGACATGTTTTAAGGAAAACAAGATTTTCAGCATTAGGGAGGTGACTGTTAGAATGTGACTTCATGTAAACTATATTTTAGATAATTAATGAACCCAATTCTATGCTTGCTAAGGGTGGAGTAAAAAGAATGCTTTGAAGTAGAGAAATGTTGCAAAGTATAAAGCAAAATATCATGATATTAACAATATGATATTTTAAGCTGGCATAGACAGGAGTTTTAAGAGAGCTATCAGTAAATTGTCAGTCAATTCTGGGGGTGGGAGGAAAAAGATCCAGTGACCAAATTTTAATTTAAGAGGATTTTATTGACTTGGCCTCAGTGCCTGAGTTTTGTGTACATGGTCAGTTAATGAATGTGCAATGCATTTGGTTATATAGTTTATTATAGATATTCTGAGGAAGATTTAGATAAAACATTTAAGAAACGGAAATATGGAAAGCAACATTGTGTTTTAACCTTATATGGTTTATTCTCTTAAATAATTTGACCGTAAACTATGGTGTATACAGAGAAAATTTCCAGCACATGAGTTCTGTTCAGACTGAAAAGCAGGATTTACGTTTACTTTTCATTAGTTTCCCAATATGAATTCCGCTCTTCCTGATAAGGTTGTAGGATGATCCTGTGCATTCTCATTGTTTTCTTTAAAGCGGTCACTTTAAAACCACAAAGCACCCATGTGAGAGGCTTAGCGATGGAAGCAGAGATTGGACACGACTCCAGGCCGTGCTCCAGCCACGCTGGACCAGGAGGATGTTCAGGCTGGGGTGAGGGGAAGTTAAAAGTCATAATGAAAGCCAACTGTGAGCAGCTGTTCCCAAAGTGATTATGTGTTTGGTTTGGACTTCTACTTCCATGAATTCCTAGGGTTCACTTGCAAAATGGAAGTACATTTTGCTTTTCAAATATGAACGAAGCATTTAAGGAAAAGAATGTTTAAAAGCAGTGTGACCTTGTTTTATATAAAATCTCCAACCAGAGTCTGCATGCCTGCACACCATCCTGCAAGCCATGTGACTTAAAACACTTTTAATGACTTTGGTACTTCTCTCCAGAAGGGATGAGCTCTGAGAACAGGGATTCTGTCACTTCCTTACTTTAGTATCTAATGTAGTGTCAGGCATATAATATGTTCAAAAACACACGTCAAGTGGATATTCATAATTTAAGATGGGTTTAAAGTCTGAGCTAATGGATTTCTTTTCCCTCAATCTTTGGCTTCTAATCGTTCTTATCTTAATAAATGCTAATACTAATTACCCGAGTGCCAAGCCAGAAACCTGGGCATTGCCCTCGATCGTTCTTTCCCTCATGACTCACATTTAACACGCTGCTGCCCTCCACTCCATATCAGCACCACTGCTGTGCCATCCTACGGCCTCCCATTTTTTGTTTGGACCACCGCACTGGTTCCCCTCTAAGTTTCTTTACTTTTATTCTTCCCTTTTTTTAATCTCTTCTCTTCACAGTCCCCAGAATCATCTAAAAGCATCAGTAGATCATGACATTCTCTGCTTAAAACCCTGGAATGGAGCCCCTCAGACTTCACAAATAATCCACTTCCTTCCCAGGGTCTTCAGGATCCCTACAGTCTGATCCTTGTCCCCCTTGTTAATGTAATTTTGGCCTCCCCTTCATTCATTCATTATCATCTAGCTGCTGTGTGGTTTCCCTTCAGTTCCCAAAAAGTGCTATCCCTTTCTCACCTCTTGGCTTTCCCCCCTGCAGTTTCCTCTGTCTGGAATAAACTTTCTCTTAATCTTTGATTGGCTGGCTTCTTCTCACCCTTCTAGTCTCATTTATCCTCTGAGAAACCGTTCTTTAACTCCCTGCCTGAATAGGTTGCCTTCACAGCCCCTTCTTGAGCACACCTGCTCTGCATGTTTTTCTAGTCCCATAACTATTTGCAAAAATAAAAGTGAATAATTTATTATCTATCTCCCCTGGTACTTTGGAACATATCTGTTTTGTTTACTGTAGTACCTAGTATAGTGCCTGACCTATATAATGTGATCAGTAAATATAGGTTGTCCCCAAGAAAGTATACACACACTTTGAATAATTATAAAAGCAATGCTATTAAAATACATTTCATTTTCAGCCCAACTGGAGTGGCTCAGTGGTTGAGCATTGACCTAGGAACCGGGAGGTCACAGTTTGATTCTGGCCAAGGGCACATGCCCCGGTTGCAAGCTCAGTCACCAGTGGGGGCGGGGGGTGCAGGAGGCAGCCAATGAATGCTTCTATTTCATCATTGATGTTTCTCTCTCTCTCTCTCTCTCTCTCTCTCTCTCTCTCTCTCTCTCTCTCCTTCTTTCCTCTCTAAAATCAATAAAAATATGTTAAAAATACATTTCATTTTCAAAATTGAAAATTTAACAGCTGTTAAAATATGTATACTTTTCTTTGGGACAACCTGTATTAACAATTTATTGAGTGATAGAACATCAGCTAAATAATATCAGTATAAATATAAATGCATAGCATCGGGGAGGTAAATGGGAAAGTTTTGTTTTCCCCATTTATGCACCTATTTACTAAGCATCAAGTATATGAAAGTTTTTTTTAGGGTTGCTGTGAATCCATAGAGGTTCCTGCTCTCTGGCACTTATACCCTGGAAGAGAAGACTAATATGTGTACCAGTAACTATAATTCAAGAAACAGTTGATAAGAAAGGTGCTCTTAAAGTTTCTTCATTTATGTACTACTTATACTTAATCTATTTTTGAAAAATTTGTATTGGCATTATGTTGCACACCTGAAACTAATATAGTATTGTATATTAACTATAATTAAAATTAAGTTCTAAAAAATTGCATTGGACTATGGATGGGAGTTTTAAGGAGAAACATTATCTCCAGGTGAATCAGGGGAGACTTCATGAAGAACTCACTGTCTGACTCAGATTATGATGACTACGGAATTTCAAGGTGTGAGTGGAGTGAGAAAGGGCAGTCACTATACATGAGCAAAGCAAACAGTGCACAATGTACATGGAAAGCAGCTAGAAGGGGCCAAGCTTGCCTGAAAGAGAATAGGGGCTACGTTTAGAAAGTGAGGCTACGTGAGATTATGGGGTGTCTGTCACTGCAGGGATACAGTTTGTGTATTGTTTGAATAAGCAAAGGGGAACCACTGAAGGTTTTTGAGCTAGGCAGTGATTTCATTCAAACAGGCTTTAGGAGGGTTAATCCAGAACTACCGTGTAGGATGGATTAGAACAGGGAGGGAATGGAAGGAAGGACCTGTGTTGGGAAACTTTCTAGAAAAAGAGACAAATAAGATGGTGATCACAGTGGGAATGGAGAGAAGGGTACAGTGGGGATGGGGAGGGGAGAGCGAGGCAAAAGAGATATCCACCTGTTTTGAAAATTCATCTACAATCTCAAGGTGTAGACAAGAGAGACAAATATTGTGGGAATGAAGATAGCAGAATGGAAAATAAAAGCAAAAGTCTTGTTTTAATAGTTGGGGGATGGAAATTGAGTGCGAGATAGGAGATTGATTATATGTGGATAAAGATTATGATGATGAGGTTTTAAACTTTACGTCCTGTTTTCTTTTTTTTCTATTTATTTATTTATTTATTTATTTATTTATTTATTTATTTAATTACATAAAGTATTACAAAGATTAGTACAAATATCTCTTTTTTCCCCTGCCCTTCCCCCATATGTCCTGTTTTCTGCATCAGACCGAGGGAAGATAATAAATCCTAATTCATTCCCTTTTAAGGATGTTATGAGAAGCATTCTGGGAGATCAGTGATTTCTGATTTCTGTGTGAATCTGAGCGAGTGGGGGAAAGTGAATGACCTTTGACACAGAGTCAGTCAACATAGGTTGAAATCTTGACTTACTGCTCACTGGTTTCCATGTGACCTTCTCAAATCATGCCAACTCTCTAACTCAATTTTCTTCCCCATGAAGTGGAAGCAAGTCCACAGTTTTCATAATCTCAAGGACTAGCAGAAGAATTTAGTGAGATTCTGTATTCTAAAATCCTCCTGGGAGGCAGGATCAGCAAGGAAACTCTAGGTATGTGTCTGTGATAGGTGTTGGGTGCTGGGTATGAGATATATGATGCATTATGAAAAGGTTTTAAAAAACAGTCAGTTGCTTTTACAGTGTCATTGTCCTTGAACATGTGATCATTTAAAAACATTTCGTGGCTTGTTTCATTGGTCAGGTAACCTGATCCTTTCCTTTACAAATTCTTAGTTTGATAAAAGTTAAACAAGCAATTGAGGAGACGTGAAGACTTTAACCCTGGGAAAGAGCAAGAAGCTGTGCAGTATGTTCTCACCGCTCTGGCTTGCAGAAGCCGAGCTTTCCCGCACTGCCTCCCTGTGTCCGCTAAGGGAAGCACTGGTGTGAGCTCACTTGGTTAAAGCGCAGTCTCTGCTTCAGGCAGACAGACCTTCGGGGACTCTGACAACTGATGGGCTCTCAATGTCAGCAGAGGAGCTCTGTGCTGGGCTCAAAAGGCCCCGGATGCTTCATGGAGGAAAATAAAATGCTGCTGACAAAAATCTCCCTAAAGCTTGAACAGAACATGAGGGTTATATTTACTTTTTAAAAAAGCACTTAGAGAATAGCCTGTTTCTAAACTTCTCTTACTGTTGCAAGAAATTTAATTTCTTTTGAAGTAAGTGCAAGCATTCCAAAATGACGGATGTGAAGAGTTATTGCAACCATTGAATATGGGGCAGAGCCCTTAAAATAAATAAGCACCATGTTCACTCCCAAATAAACGACTTTTGTTTGAGTATAGGGTGGGTTTGATAAGGATGGTGTTACAACATTTAATGAGGTGCAAGGGAAAAATGACTTTCATTCGTTCACATGGCTGTCATTATATTCTCTCCGTGTTCCCTCTTCCTGAAACTTCACCAGCTTCGGGATCCTTTGGCATCTACCACAGAAATCAGGGCATATGATGATTGCAGTCTGCATTTGCTGTGGGCATATATATGTCTATTGCAGTGGTTCCCAATGTGGGGCACACACCCCATGGGGGGCAATTTGAGAATGAGTTATTAACAGTGAATTTTTGGCACTTCTCATGGTTCTAGGGACCTCATATACAGTACATGAATATATATTGTGACATATTTATGCATTTCAGTCCTCTATGATGTTTTGACACTTTATTTGCTTTTTTCCTTATAACTTCATATTATTTCTTTTAAACAAATTCTTAGCGATTTCTTCCTCAGTACTTCAACTGTCCTTTCCTTCATTTTTTCTCTTTCATGGATTCCATGTTCTTTGGAAGCTTGTTTAGACAGAGTTAATGGCCTTTTAGGCTTCCTCCATGTGAATAGGAGTTCACTTCTTGAATAAGAATTATATGTCCCAACAGGGGGAGGGGGGAGCATTGGGATTTTAGAGATGCTTAGGTGGGGCATGGCCAACAAATTGTTGGGAACCACCGGTCTATTGTGTGCACCAAGAAAAACTTCAAACAAGGGGGAATAACAAGAAAGCTGTGTTTAAACTGTTCTTATTAGTATGTAGTAGGCTGTTGGAGTCTATACAGAGTCTTTTGAGTGAACTTAAACATTAAGAGAGAGAGAGAGAGAGAGAGAGAGAGAGAGAGAGAGAGAGAGAGAGAGAGAGAGAGAGACTTCCTAGAGCCATAATCTTTCCTTTTCTCTTCAATTCTTACCTTCATGTGGATTTTATGTCTTGGTCATTTTTAAAAAATCAGTAATCATCCTGTTGATTTCTTCCTCCTTTTTAAGTCATCTCCTTGGATGGCAACACTAGCTGAACCCACTCCCAATTCATTCCACTCATTAGTATTAATGTGGTAATCATCAGTCCTTTCCTTGGCTCCTTAGACTTGCTTCAATATTTACACATCAACTGAAGTTGATGGAGCAGGAATAATGAGCCTGCATGAGGTGGGTGAAGACTTGTTTCAATTCCATCATAACTTGGTGGTTATGATGGAATAAATGTTAGACCTTACAGTTATCAGTGAAAATGACGGCAGTGTCCAGGCACTTATAACATTGCCCAGCACTGTGGTGCCCGCTGTGGCATCGTCCCAGCTGAACTGATTCTCTGCCTCTCAAGTGACCATGAGAAATTGAATTGCCCTTTGGCCTTCTCTAGCCTCAACTCAAATTGTTGTTTCATTCTTTGTGAGGGAATGGTCCCGTTTCAGCCAGAGAGCTTTTATAAGGACTCGTGGTATTGGGAGTGCTTTTACTTTAGGCTTCCTGAAAGTACAGTGTTATATGTAAAGAGCTTTTGTTAAACTTTTTTTCCTATTGATTTTCTGGTTATATAAACCAGTCAACTTTTCTGCCTTCATCAAACACCTCATTGAACAGGCATTTATGGAGCACTTGCTACTGGCCAGACATTGTGCTAGGAGCTGGAACCCCTTCCAGCTTATTCTCTCCTCCCAGGATGCAGCTAAAATAAAAATAATTCGAATTGAAGACAGTGTTTTTAAAACATGGAGACAGTCTACAAAGCATGCATCTAAGAGTTTGTTTGACCTCATTTCAGAGAAAGAGGAAAAAATTAAAACATCTTTTCATCTCTTTTAAAATCTTTGTCTTCTCAACCAAAATTTTCTAGAGATACAGATTATTTTGTGAGGCAAGGAGAGATCCCTTTGACTAATATTTGCCATCAAAGAGTAGGATGTTTGTATATTTAGACATCGGAGCTTCCTGTCACAGGACAGCTAGTGACTTCGTCTCATTGCTCTGGGCCCGGAAGGTGTTTCATCATTGGTACTTTCCCGGATTAGCACTGGAGCTGCAGGCCTGCCTTCCTGCTGAGAGTTCAGAATGTTTCTCCACACACAGACCCCGGGCACTCAGCTTCTGCGAACTCCCCAGAATATATCTATATCCAGGGCTAATTGTTGCTAATCCCTCACTCAATACCAGAAAGCTCTAGCTGGGGCTTTGGCCTGTTTTTGTTTCGTCAGCAGCTCAGAAAAGAAAGACCCACCACCGGGGAGCAGAGGGGCTTGTGAGGCAGTTTTCTTCACAAATTATGAACAAAGCCGGTACGGGAGAGAGAGGGAAAATTGGAGGGGAGGGAGGGGGAGAATAAGAAGAGTTGGGGTGAACCAAAGGGTAAGACACCAAGCAAAGAGCTCTTGGGTTCACAAAGCTAAAGCAGGGGACCAGGCGCACAAGGTGGAGCTCCAGACCTTGACAGAACCAACCTTCCCATCCATGGGGGGCTAGGGGCTCAGATTAGCTCCCGAAAGATACATACTTTGTGGAATAATCTTCCAATTTTAGAATCAGAAGGGAATCCATAACTGTCAATTCTAACCATCTCTTTTCAAAGGTAAGAGTACAAAGAATCTAAAAAGTTCAGTCAGTTGACTCTCAGGAAGGACTATTTAGCTCTTAGAGCCAAATAAATGGGTGTGGGCTTTTGTGAGGCAGATGGAATGATAGCAGGCACCGTGAATGGGCAAATAGCTCATGGAGTAAAAGTTCCAAGTGCAATCCAAGGCCTTGGCTAGGGACTTCACCAGGATCGTAATGAACCAGAATCACAAATGTAAACTAAAAAGAACTGCCCCGAGTATCTACCTGAACCTTCTGTACTTTCTGACAGTTTCCTTAGTTAGATCATTGGGAGGAGAGCTTTCATATTTGTCTTCAGAAAAAATTCTCCCCTGCTTTCCAGGTAATATCATTAGTTACATTGATCGATCAATTGATTGATTCCTTTATTTATTCAGTGATCCATTACATACTTGTGGAGGACTTGCTTTGTTCATGTTCCTGAATTACTAGATTCCCTTCTTTAAGAAAGTCATAGTCTCAACATTAGACATATTCCAAAGCAATTAAAATCTGTTTCAGTACATCAATCACAAAGTTAAAGTAGTTAGCATCCCAGCATGCATTCTTCGTTTTAAATAGCCTAGCCCACAAAACTGTGTTAATTATTTTTTAAAAAATGGAGGGAGAATTAGTTAGGAATCCTCACACTGCCCCAGAATGTCTTAGTAGAGAAAATTCTAGTTTATACAGAACCTATCTTTTCTGAGCTTCTGCTGTGAGCTATGTAAAGTGACAGGCTTTATTGTTTTATTTAATTATTCTTATCCTCCAAGATACTCTAGCCCACTTAACTGATAATCATGTGGAGGCTCAAAGAATTAAGTCCACTGGCTTTCCCATGGATGGCCACTAATTTAAAGTGGCAGAGTCAGGGCTCTTGAGACTCATTTTCCTCTCTGTCCAGCACCAAGTGTCAGGGTAACCATGGTTGACTGGTGATCTGCTGGCTCCATTAGTTAGTGATTGCTATCTCCTCCAGAGGATAGGCCGAGAATATTTGTGAAGATTGGAGTAGAAAACTTGCTTAAAATTAAATGTTTTTTATATGTTAAAATAATTTATTTCTTCAATATTAAATGCTTTACCTCTGCCAGTCTTGTATTATATATTAATTCACACACACATAGGAAAAATTTTCTGTCTCTGGAAAGTTTCATGGATTCTGAGAGTAACAATGGGAGTGCATACAAATAAATGCAACAGGGTCCTGTGACTCCATAATAGGTTGACATGTATGGTGCTATGCTTGGACAAGGAAGGCAGTGGTCAATTCTGCTTGGGAGCAAGGACAGGTATGAAGACACCAGACTTTCATTGAAGATTTACATGAAAATGAGAACATGGATTTGAAAATACCTTCACAGAGCCTAACACATACATTGTCATTGATATTTATTTTTGTATGGAGAAGCAGAAAGGACTGAAATATTACATTTATTTTGTTCTGCTGCTTTATTTGCATGAATTCTACTCCATTTTTTCTCAGTCCCTATTTGTTTCTATGTGAAGCCATGGAAATGTGATCTAGATCTTTACCTGGTTCCAGCTGCTCAGGAAACAGGGAGGAGAACACCAGGAGCACCCACTTCTTCAGAGTAAATCATTAGCTCAGGATTTGAAAACCCTCCTTTCCTCTTCTCCCATTTCACGAATCAGCACCTTCTCCACCTCTGTCATAACCTCTTCTTCAAACAAAATCACAAAGTGGAACAATGAGGCTTAAGAGAAGAAAACAACCAGCATGCAAAGACTAGAGAGGAACCAACATGGTGGAGCCGCTCTCGGGCTGAGTTTCGAGTGCGGGTATGTGTGTGGTTCTCTAAGTCACTGGGAAAGTTTTTAATGCTTGTAGAAACCAAAGTGTCCTGGAGAGTTACAGCAAGCCCCAGCGGTCACCAGCTGACACTTGAAAGTAACTGAAGCCATAGATCTACCCCAGAAAGAGAAGGGGAAAGGAAAGCAGTAGGGGGGCCAGCTGCACTGGGTATTTTTTGTTTTTGTTGTTTCTTCCCTCTAAAAAAGTACATGTCATAGACATATCTTCATTAATCATTCTCCAAACACAATTACGCAGACCTGTTGGTAGCTTATTTTCACATACTTTCCTGTGTACTAGTGTACACACACACACACACACACACACACACACACCTTTATTGTCTTTCCTATTTAGTACGTACCAGGTTAATAAAATAATCCCTCAAAGTGACTGACCATCCACATCTGAGCTTTCTGCTCCTTATTAAAAAGACCATCTTGGAACAGGAAGTAGGTTAATATTTCTGGGTCCCAAATTTAATTCCCATGGAAGGGAATTTGGGGCCCAGATTAGATCTTATAACCTTCCTTGCTCCTATCAGCTATCACCAAAGGATTGGGTCCATGGAGAAGTATTAGAGATATGAACCTGCAGCTTGTGGGTGAAGGCAGTTCCCAGTGAGGGGCAGTTCTTTGAAACCCAATCAAAAGGCATTTGCCACAGGTACTAATTAATAGAGTCCTGACTTCGCTCCTAGTAACCTAAATATCTCTGCTGATTCACTCACATTCTCTGCGCCTTGTTTCCTCCATATTTAAGGCAATCATTTGAAATAGGTGATATTTAGGCTCCCTTTCAGCTATAAAAAGCTATGAATATGTCCTATGATTAACTGATGTTTTTAGGTATAACTGAAAGTTCTGGTTAAGCAAGTCAAATTGAACCCAAGAGTTTATATCTCAGCTTCCCCTAAAATCGTCATGAAGAATAAAAGAAGCAGAGCTCACAAGAGTTGGAAAGGACAGCAAATGAGAGATGCCAGCAAAACTCTGGAAGTTGGAAAGCTGATGGACAAATGAAAATTGCTTTGGCAGATCAGAGGAAGACAAAATCTTAGCCCAAAGAGGTCAAAAAGAAGGTAGCAGGCCATCCCTTGGACATCTGAAAGTTTCAGGATTCACAGACACTACTTACTTCTGAAAAAACAAAAAACAAAAAACAGTGCATAGAGCATGAGTATTAATTAAAAGTCTTTATAAGGAGCTGTGAGAACACCAGATGATCCCTGCATATCTATTATAGCACTGAACTCCCCATCCCTAGGGGCAAGACGACTAGCAATTTACTCTCTCTGGAGAAACTGAACTAGAGAGGCCCTGAATCCAGACCATCAGCAGGCAGGGCTGTGGCAATGTACTGAAACCAAGGAGATCTATTGGGAATATCCTCCTTCTGACCCAGGCTCTTTTGCTTTGGTTCTCAATCCTGGCAACTAGGTAAGGGAGTGGAGGGCTACTTTCTGGAGAAATTTAATGACTCACATATGCACACATACCAAAAAAAAAATCCTACTTTGATAATTTGGAGTGCCTTAACAAAATATCCATATTCCTCATTCCCTAATCACTATCTGGTAGATTCCACCAGGCCCTAGAGTATCCAATCAACTTTTTACTTCTCCTTTAAACTGTAAGAACAGATAGACAAGGATCTCAGGACATGTGAGAAAAGCCTCTAACACAAAAGCCAGAGACCAAAACCAGCAAACAGAAAAAGGAAGTTAGAAGATTTGGAAGTTAGAAGATTTGGAAACAATACAGAAAATAGAAAACCTAGAAGAAAAATCTTCTATAATAAAAGCAAAACATGCAAATGTGACCATCACCACCAGCCAATCAGAGTGGCTGTATGCAAATTAACCCAGCCAAGATGGAGGCCAACAGCCAATCAGAGCGGCTGTATGCAAATTAACCCAACCAAGATGGAGGCCAACAGCCACGGAACTTGAGCAAACCTAAGGGTTCTGTTGCAACTGCCTGCCT
>PVJC01051766.1:0-11356 GCA_004026665.1 Murina feae
ATTTATCGGCAGTCTCTAGCATTTTCTTGAAAAACCTAATAACTGTGGTTTTGAACTCTATATCCTGTCGTTTTCTTTCCTCCATTTCTGTCATTTGTCTTTGTCTCCGCATTTTGGCTGCGTCCCTTGCTGAGTTAGGCGATCACTGCGAGGGATTAACCTCTAAGCCACTTGGTTATGAGAGTCAGCTGTGTCTACAATGGGAGAATTTCTGTGCTGGAGACACCCTTATGGGGCAAGAGTTGTTTCAGTGGAGCTTTTATGCTCACTGCATCTGTCCCAAGTGTGTTCCTTGTGGATCTGTTTTGTTTAGGTTAGTCCCACTCTGGCCACTAGGTGGGGCTGGCTCCTGTATCTTTAAGGAGGTGTTGAGTTAGCTTGGGAGGGGCGGGGCCTCGGGGAGTTCGCCGGGCGGGGTGGAGCAAATAGCTATGGCGCTTTTCAGCACTGCGCTGAGAGACACCAGGTCTCTGTGTCCCACAATAATTGCTGCAAGCAACGCTGAGAGAAACCCGTTTTGGATTTCCTCCTGGTGCCAGTCAGTCCCCCTTCTCTGGGTGTCTGTGGGTCCTTAGAAACTCGCTTGGAACTGGAGTTCAGAGCCGCTGGGGACTTGTGGCTCTCTCCGTTTTGGAAAAGAACCGCGTCCCCCCGGCGCCAGCCTTTCCCTGAGCCCGTGCGCGCGCCTCCGTACCTCTGTACTTTGCTTCCGCTGCTCCTCTAAGTCTCAGACTCTTCTCTAGTTGTAGGATTTTCACTCAGCCAGCTGTCCTGTGGGTGCGAGTGGTGTCCGTGTGTTCTTTTCGTGGTTTTTCTGAAATAGTTGTTCACAGCTGCATATACGGTGTCTACCCTATGCCGCCATCTTGTTTCTCTCCTTTTTCTTGTTTCTTGAGATAGGCCTGTAATGCTATGAATTTCCCTCTTAAGACTACTCTTCCTGTGTCCCACAGATTTTGGGTTGTTGTGTTCTCATTTTCCTTTGTTTCAAGGTATCTTTTGATTTCTTCCTCGATCTCATTGTTAGCCCCTTCATTGTTTAGTAAAATGTCATTTAGCTTCCATGTCTTTGTGTGTTTTTCAGCTTTCTTCTTGTGATTGATTTCTAGTTTCACAACATTATAGTCAGAGAAGATGCTTGATATGATTTCAACTTTCTAAAATATGTTGAGACCTTTATGTGTCCTAATATGTGGTCTATCCTAGAAAATGTTACATGTGGTCTTGAAAAAATGTATATCCTGCTGCTTTGGGATGAAATGCTTTGAAGATATCATTTAAATCCATTTACTCTAGTGTGTCATTTAAGACTGCCATCTCCTTGTTGATTTTATGTATGGAATAGTCTATCCATTGATGTTAATGGGGTGTTAAAATCACTACTGTGACTGTATTACTATCAATCTGTCCCTTTATGTCCATGAAGATTTGGTTTACATATTTAGGTCCTACTATGTTGTGTGCATAAATATTTATAAGGATTATATCCTCTTGTTGAATTGCTTCCTTTATCATTATGCAGTGCCTTTTTTATCTCTTACTATAGGCTTGCTTTCAAAGTCTATTTTGTCAAATATAAGTATTGCTACCCCAGCTTTTCTTTCCTTTCCATTTGCATAAAATATCTTTTTCCATCCTTTTATTTTTAGTCTGTGTCTATCTTTCATTCTCAGGTGGGTCTCTTGAAGACAGCATATGTATGGGTCTTGTTTTCTTATCCATTCAGTTACCCTATATCTTTTGATTGCAACATTTAAGCCATTTACATTTAAAGTGATTATTGATAGGCATATATTTACTATTATTTTATTTTTTAACTGTGTTCCTGTTTTTTTTTCCTTTTTCTTTTTCTTCTCCTTTCTCCTCTTTTCTCTTTCCTCTTCCTTCCTTCTCTCCCTCCTCCTTCTTCTTCTTCTTAAAGCAAGTCCTTTAAAATTTCTTGTAACACTGGTGTGGTGGTAACAAACTCCTTTAGCTTTTTCTTATCTGGGAAAACATTTCTCTCTTAATTTTAAATGATAGCTTTGTTGGGTAAAGTAGCCTTGGTTGTAAGTCCTTGCTTTTCATCATGTTGAATATGTAATGCCAATCCCTTCCGGCATGAAATGTTCCTGTTGAGAAGTCAGCTGACAGTCTTACGGGAGCTCCCTTGTAGGTAACTAACTGCCTTTCTCCTGCTGCTTAAGATTTCTCTTTGTCTTTAACCCCTGGCATTTTAAATATGTTGTGTCTTGGTGTGACCCTCTTTGAGTCCATTTTGTTTGGAACTCTCTGAGCTTCTTGAACTCATGTGTCTTTTCCTTCACCAGGTTAGGGAATTTTTCAGTCATCATTTCTTTAAATAGGTTGTTAATCCCTTATTCTCTCTCTTCTCCTTCTAGTATCCCTATGTTGCAAATGTTACTACACTTCACATCCCAAAGGTCCCTTAAACTATGCTCATTTCTTTTTTTAATTCTCTTTTCTTTTTACTCCTCTGATTGGGTGTTTTTCCCCCCTAGCTTGTCTTCCAAGGTAGATTTGATTTGATTCTCCACTTCATTCAAACTACTGTTTATTCCTTCCAATGTATTCTTGATTTTGGATACTGCATTCTTCACTTCTGACTGGTCCTTTTTTGTGGTATCTATGTCCTTTTTCATGCTATTGATCATCCTGATAATCATTACTTTGAACTCTTTAGCATATAAATTTCTTGGGTCCATTTCCTTTAGCTCTTCTTCCAGAGAATCCTCTTGTTCTTTCGTTTGGGGTCTGTTCCTTTGTCTCCCCATTTTGGCTCCCTCTGTGTTTGTTTCTGTGTATTAGATCTGCTATGACTCCCAGTCTTGTTAGGGTGGCCTATATAGATGTCTTGTGGGACCCAGTGGCACAGTTTCCCTGATCATCTGAGCTGGATGCTCTGGAATGCCCATGTATGTAATGTGGGCCCTCTTCTTATAATTGGGTCTTGATTGCTATTGGCCCATTCGTGCATGGGATCGACCCTCTGGCTAACTGACTGTGATGCTCAATCCTGACCATGGTGTGCAAGCTGCTGTGCAGGTGCTGATCACATGAAGCAGAATTCCCTCAGCAGGGTTTGGTGCCTGCTGAGATTTCCCTGCAGATATGCTGCTTGTGAAGCTTACTGGATCCCTGTTCTGTTGTTGTCTAAACCACCAGGTGTATTGATTCTGGGCCTTTTCAGAGAGACTCCAGTGCAAGCCAATTTCAGACACTGCCTGGGACTGGCCCTGGGCAGCCTGTTTGGAGCTATCAGTGATGCACAGCTTGTGGCTCTCTCTGCTGGGCCTGGTTGCATGTGGAAAGCACGAAGCTATGTACCAAGGTTGACTTTCAGCAGCACCAGGCCTGGGGGCAGGTCAGCACATGTTTCAAAGCTCACAAAGATCTGCCTCTTCCTGCAGGCTCCAGTTAGACTTACAGCCTCTTGCAGTATTCCTCAGCAAGGCATAAGCTCCATAGGGTAGGGCGAGAGGCATTCCAGTAGGTAGGGCTATTGCTGCCCCACAGACTATGTGTATGGACCAAATTGTATTGTCCAAGAAAGATGGCTTCTACAGTATAAAGGGCTGAGCCCTTAGCTCTCTCCCCAGAGCCACCAACCTCAGACTCTCCTCATGAAGCTCTAGTCTATTCTGCCCTCCCTCTGCCAGAGCTCAGGGTAAGTGACTACAAACAAAATTTGGGGCATTGGCCCTTTAAAGAGGGTGTCTGTGTCGCTAACCATCTCTCCCTAGTGGACAGAGACCCCACTGCTTTTCATAGCTGGATGCTATATGGGCTCTTTTCCCAGTTCTGGTGCTCTAGGCTGGGGAGCCTGGCTTGGAGTTTAGACTCCCCACAGCTGAGATATCCCTGCAGAACTTCAGCTGCTGCCTATTGACAGCCCAGCCACCCCTCTTATACCTCTACACTTCTTCCAGTCTCGATATGGCTCCTTCTCAAAGTCCCTGGTTATATGGCATCTCTCTGGCTAAACTTCAGTTGATTGTTCAGGATGACTGCTCTATAATTTAGTTGTAATTCCAGTTTAGTGCTGGGATGAGGTGAATGTAGCTTCCACCTAATCCGCCACCATCTTAGTCTGCCTCAAAAATTTCTGAATACACATATATATCATTCAGGATTATATAATCTGACTAATAAAATTCTGAATTTTACATGTGGGTTGAGGGTGCAGACCCTCAAAAATCCAAGTATAACTTTGGACTCCCCCAAAACTTATAACATACAAAGTATGTATTGATCGACTGTTTGTTATTAACAAGTACTAGTAAAAATAATAAGAGAAAATATATTTACAGCTCTATACAGACAGCTTTATTTTAAAGACTACATATAAGTGGGCCCACATAGTCCAAATTCACATTGTTCAGGGATCAACTATTTATATACATCGGCCCTCAAATAACCTCATTTTTCAACATAATTTCATTTACAATGTTAATTTTTTTAAACAATGATTCCCATCTGTCTGGTGTGGCTCAGTGGTTGAGCATCAACCTATGAACCAGGAGGCTACAGTTCTATCTCCAGTCAGGGCACATGCCCAGTTTGTGGGCTCCATCCCCAGTGTGGGGTACGCAAAAGGCAGCCGATCCATGATTCTCTCTCATCAGTGATGTTTCTCTCTCTCTCCCCCTCTCCCTTCCTCTCTGAAATCAATAAAAATATGTATATTTTTAAACACTGATTCCCAGCCAGGGCCACTGTCTGTGAAGTTTGCACTTCTCCCCATATCTGTGCGGGTTTTCTCTAGGAGTCGTTTCCTCCCATATCCCAAAGATGTGCACGTCAGGTGAACTGGCACAGCTCCATTGTCCCGTGCTGAGTAGGTGGGTGTGGGTGTGAGTGGTCCTGTGATGGAAGAGGGTCCTGTCCAGGGTAGTTCCTTCCTTGCCCATGAGCTGCAGCAACAGACACAGCCACCTGCGACCCTGAACTGGAGAATGTGATCTGAAAAGTAATTATCTTACTAGTTTTTATTGGTCTTTCCTAAATGTATGCGTATCTCACTTTTATTTCAATGTTTAATACCAGAAGTGTTTGGGTCTTTATTTAGAAGTTTGGTGATGCTTTTGTGAATAAGAATGTAACTCTTGGTTATATCAATCTATAGCAAGATCAGTCTCAGTATACATCATTTCCTTTAAAGTCACAGTTTCCAAGAACTTATCGATGACATGAAGTAAGAACATACAGTATATAAATCTCAGTCTTTAAAAATCCAGCAAAGCATTCAGATGCACCTTAATAATAGCAGACTCCCTTTGAATTCCCAACTTCTGCCCTACTCCCTTCTCCACAGACTGATTTATCTCCTCAGCAGATATTCTTTTCCCCCAGTCATTATTATTATTATTATTATTTTATTACTGCTTAAAATATTACATATTACATATGTCTCTTCACCCCCCCCCTTGCCATTCCCCTGGCCACCCCTACCCCCCAGTGTCTTGTGTCCATTGGTTATGCTTATGTGCATGCATAAAAGTTCTTTGGTTGATCTCTTTCCCCTCCCCCGCCAACCCTCCCCGGCCTTCCTGCTGTAGTTTGACAGTCTGTTTGATGCTGCTCTGCTTCTGTATCTAATTTTTATTTATCAGTTGTGGACAAAAGGAGCCACACGCTAGCCTGAAAAGTTCAGCGGAGGCCTGCATGCATGGCAGTCCTGCAGGCTCAGAGACCTAGAGTAATCACAAAGGATGGTCTGAAAATTAAATATTTATCTACCAACAGGTTATGATGGGTGGTCACTTCCTGGGCCAGTATTTTCCCTGACAAAGATCACTTTTGATCTTTACTGAGCATTTGTCTTTTTGCCTCTAAAATAACGTATTTGTGAAATGTCTGGGTAACTTGCAACTTCCCTTTCTTTCAGACCCTGCCGGGCACAACAAATGGCACCAGGACATTCCCTCATTGTTATTCTTATCAGGTTAACATCAACTGTTAACCTTATATGCATCTATGTAAAGGAAGCATATGTCTATCATTTCACCCCTTTACCCAATCCCAGAGATTTCCCCACTTTGCTTTATCCCGCCTCCTTAATCTATCACCAATGAACTTCATGTAACCCACTTACGTATTTTCCTTTTGATGGTAAATTTATAAAATAAGGTCCGAACTCCCCATTCTCCAGAGCATTATATCAATTCATTGAGGTTCTGCTTCCCAGCATATGTCGACAGTTTGGCTCAAATAAACTCACAAAATTCTCTACAGGTTTCATTGGGGTTTTTTTTTCGTTAACAGAGTTTATAATGGTCTTATTATCCATAAATGAGTGATGTCATATGGTATTTTTCTTTCATTAATTGGCTTATTTCACTTAGCATAATGCTCTCCAGTTCCATCCATGCTGCTGCAAATGGTAAGAATTCCTTCTTTTTTACAGCAGCATAGTATGCCATTGTGTGGATGTACCACAGAGTTTTCTAATCCATTCATCTGCTCAGCAGATATTCTTGAGATAATTCTACAGAGTAAGTTATCTCCTACCTTGGCTAAATGTCTTGACCTGAGCTCATGGCTCTTGCAGTTATAATACCTGGCAACTATCTATCACTCCTGGGGAGTTGTAACTCAGGTCCACTTCCCTATTATTAAACATGCAGGGGAACTGTTATCTTTGATCCAAATATGACAGAAAAAAATCTTCAGAAAAGAGATTCAGAACAGTAAGACCCCACTCAGGATGTGAAAAGGACCCCTACATATTCACTACAAGACAAAATCAGGAGAGGTATTGTCTCAAAGTGCCTGCCCCTCGTAAGGACAACCAACCACTGAGCAAAACCACTGCACAGCCTGCCCTTCTCCACAGCCGTCCACCTGCGTTCTGCGTGCCCTCTGCTTCCACGTGGCTGTGTGCCTTCAGGGTCTCTGATGGCTTTACATATGAGTCCACACAACAACCACGAGGCATGAACCTCTTAACGTATGTCCTCGTTTTCCCTATTAGGACCATTTAATGTGGACTGATAGGTTACATCCATCAACCCTCTACTATCAGTGAGGTCGGAGCATAAAAAGCTAGGAAAATTCCTGGGCAAGTGCCACGGGGAAACGGACACGAGATCACTAAACAAGGCCAAACAATTGGAACACTTTACAGTGACTCTATCTTCCCTAACCAAGACCAGTGGGAGCAAATGGTTTACACCGCCCCTCCCTCACCAGAGAACACAGAGCTAAAATCACGCTGGTCAGGCAGACAGACAACAAAGACCCAGTTTATGCCATTTGTGCCAGCCAAACCCAAGGACAGAGGAAGTCAGAGGAGCAAATAACCAAACCGACAACCACAACAACTACCGGGGCCAGACAGATCCAAGACAACAGTAAGGCAGTGAAACTGACCAGAGAACAATCCCAGACTCCCCTACAGGCTCCTGGTGAGGAATCAGCATTCCAAGGACACACCTGGGAACCTAATGAATATCCTGTAAGACGCCCCTGAGACCTCCCTAGACTCCCGCCAGCAAAAGATAAAAACCCTCATGCACATAAGCCAAGCCAGTGGACGCAGACAACAGGGGGATGAGAGCATGACTGGGGGGGTGAGGGGAGGGTTGGGGGTTATTGGGAGATGAGGACACATTTGTCCAATACTCTGACCAATAAAGAAAAAATATATATATAATTAATTAAATAAATAAAAGATAAAGACCCTCAAAACGAAGGCCCAGCATGGATTCTGGAGCACACCCTGGCCTCTTCTCAGGCATGAACTGTTTACTTCCTCTCTCCTCAACTCTGAGGGTCCCTACAAGACTTGTTCCCGGGGGGCAGCAGGCAGCAGCAGTTCATCCCTAGCTGATCCCAAGCTGAACCTGTCTCCAAGGCCCCCCTTGCCCCTGACTTACCAGTGAGCTGCCGGCAGCCCTCCTGTCCCTTGACTTGTATTTCCCAGTGAACTCACGCAGCCCAGTGTGGCCCACTCCTTGCCTACTCTTTAGGGAGCTAAGAACAGCCCCGCCCGCCTCTCTCCTGTTGCTGCTTCTACCCTAAGCCTTCCTGTCTCACTGGCCCAGCTTTAATGAACACGCTCACAATCGCCTGGACTCGCACTGTGAAATCTTTCCTGCACGCAGTCAGGAACCCACATCCTCCAGGCCGGCTTCAGCAGACCCACTCCGCCTGGTGTCTAGTCTGGTGACAGAAGGGGACCTGGAAGTCACACTCCCTGCTGCTGCCCGCTCACCCTCCTGCCCAGGTGACCTCCCCGAGGCCAGCGCTACACAGAGGTGACCACGGCCTGGCTCTCTTGCAAGGTCTAAGTCCCTGGCTTCTTGAGGTTAAATGTTAGTCTGTCTCAGGCTGAGAGGGAGCAACAGGGAAGGAGGGTCTCGCCATGAGGCCCAAGACAACCGGTGGGGGCTCTGCCTGAAGCCGCAGGGGTGTGGTTTTCTGCGTCAAGCTGAACTTCAAAGCTTATCATCACCATTTCCCCTTCTATTAAGAGCAAATCCCACTCCTCTGTTCTGAGATCTTCACAGAAGTCGCTCTCCACTGCAGAAAGGCAACGGCACCCCTGCCAGACGGCCTCTGATGGTCTGTGACCGAGGCCTCGCCATCCCAAAGGGCTGCCGCTAAGGTTCAGCCTCGCCTGAGAAGAAAGTGCAACTGCTGCTGAGGGAATACAAAACAGCCACTTACCCGAGACGAGGCCGCCGAGTGTCTGCCCGCCGCTGCTCGCTGCAGCCGCCCGGGTCGGAGCAGGCAGATGCGTGCGTCCCGAGGTGGCTGCGGAGGCAAAACAGGAACCTCTGGTGCAGGTTCTCCTTTCCGTCCTCTGGCCCGCTACCCTGTTGTCGTGAATGCTTCCTGGGTAAATCCCAGCAGCAGAGCAGAAGCTCGAGCCCTGACCCTGAGGGTCCCCTCCTCCCCAGCTCTCCGAGGGGGTCCTGAATGGCATCAGGCAAGCATCCCTGAGACAGCAGTCAGCCTCGTGCCCACAACGCACAATAGATTTAAGAGGAACACAGATCGCATTTAAAATATACCGACCTCTCTGATTCCTCCCTCGACACCCAGTGCCCCGCTCACCGCCCACCTGCCCGTTTCCTCTGCCCGCACGCCTCCCCCAGAAGCCCGGGGGTGACTTGCACACCCCAGATAAGAACTCACGGCTTCTCTGCTTGAAGGAATCACCGCTTCCCAACCAGTGTTCCCAAAGCGAGGCCTCCCCCCGCCGCACTGCTGGGCCGCACGCGGCACACGTGTCCTCGGCAGCGCCCGGCGCCGCTTGACCTCAAGCCCTTGCTCTCCTCAAGGACTGTGCTCCGCGGGTCCTAAGAAGCGGAGCTGGGAGCCGGCCTTTCCCTAATGCGCCCGCGTGGCCCACCGTAGGCTGCCGACACGGTGACCCGAGGATTTAAGTCCCTGAACCTTAGCAGCCGCCCCAGCCCAGGAGCCGGGCCGCGCCGGGGAGCAGCTCAGAGGAGCCGCTGCTCCATGCCGAAACCCACGAACCTGCCCCTCTCACGCGGCAGCTCTCAGCTCCCGTGTCAATACGCACCAGAAAGGGCCGGGACGGTCATTAGCTCTGATGTGGCAAGGAGATCAAGGGCCACGGTGCCTGCGCACGTGGCACATCCTCCTACCAAGACACAGAAAGTAAAACCGCAGGGAGATGCCAGTTCCAGCCCAACAGGGCAGCGCAGGCCTCTCCTGCTGTGGAGGTGCACGAGGCGTGACGAGGTGGCAGCCTGGACCCGCCTCCTCCGCCCCCCACCCCACCCCGCCAGGGACCCTGAGGCAGTGACGCCCGGCACCTGCCGACTCGGGATGTGGCCCCGTTTTCAAGGCAGGAGCGTGCCCCTCAGAGCAGAGCCCCGTGCAGAGAACGCAGCTGCTTCCCAGGTAGCCTCTGGGCTTGTGTGAGCTCACACTCAGGGAACTAAGGCTCAACGCACAGGACGCATCATGTCCCGTGACCACACAGGCTTCCTCGGCCAGAGGATCTCTGCAGGCGCTCAGCCCCTCTGCAGAGGCAGGACTCAGCTGCCTCTCGAGACCAGCCTGGTTCTACAGTGTGACAAGGCCTCGTGGGCATCGGGAAGAAACCAAGGAGGGAGACGAGCACCCAGGCCACGGCAGAGCCGCAGGTGACACAGCCCTGTCCCTCCTTCTGTGCTGGGGAAGCCGCTGTCCAGCTGCCCTGCTCCTGGGAGGGGAGCGCAGGCCCCGGCAGCAGACGGAACCACCCGCTTGCTCTGCCCTGTTGCTCGTCGTTTCTGGAGGAAGGAACTGGTTCAAACCGCAATCCAGGCCGCAGAACAACGAGACTGAGGAGCCCCCGGCGCCCTCTCCTAACGTGACAGACACGCCACACGGGCCCAGAGGAAGTGACAAGCAAACGCGGCGAAAAACGGTTCCTCCTTCACTGGGATGTGGATTCGGCTGGGCTTCCCACACAGCAGCTCGCTGTCTGTCGGAGAAACGAGGACCCACAGAAAGGTGCCTCGCCGGAGAGCTGTACCTGGCAACCCCCCCGCGTCCCACGATTTCTTCCTGCTCACTACATATAAGCCAAACCAAGGACTCAGCCCACAGGGGGATGAGCGCATGCGTGTGGGGGAGGGGAGGGTTGGTGGTTATGGGGGGGGGGCGGGATGAGGACACATTTGTAATACCTTAACCAATAAAGAAATTTTTAAAAAAAGACTGCTCTCCTCTCTGCTGAGCAGCCAACCGGCCCACCAGCGTGGCCTCTGACAACCACCTCCCCACCAGGTAGCCCCAGGCGGAGGTGTAACCGCCGGGATGTAAACTGTGAACCCAGCCCTGCCACCCGACCTCCTCGCCTGCCAGGGTCCGTCGTGATGTCTACGAACCAACCAGACGCTCACCTGCGGGCCAGGGCAACAGAAGAGGGTGGGCGAGGCCCAGAGGCAGAGCCAACACCCGCAATCTTAAAGCCAGATCTGGGCAAACGCTGGACACGTGGCTTGTCACGACGTCCAGGGCACGATGCCGTCCTAGGGACAGACACCTCCCGCCACCCGGGAGGCGCGGGGAGGGACCTCCGTCTGAAAACGAAGGTGGGAGGAGGCATCGTTTCACCCTCAGAACCCAGATGTGAACCCGTCGCTCGGGCGCAGGGGACTGCCTGTCGCCCTTCCTGACAGCCAGCAAACTCCCTATCAGCTTAGAGGAACCCGGTCGGCTTAGAGGAACCCCGGTCGGCTTAGAGGAACCCCGCTCGGCTTAGAGGAACCCCGGTCGGCTTAGAGGAACCCCGGTCGGCTTAGAGGAACCCCGGTCCGCTTAGAGGAACCCCGGTCGGCTTAGAGGAACCCCGGTCCGCTTAGAGGAACCCCGCTCGGCTTAGAGGAACCCC
>PVJC01051767.1:0-11354 GCA_004026665.1 Murina feae
TGGATCTGTTTTGTTTAGGTTAGTCCCTCTCTGGCCACTGGGTGAGGCTGGCTCCTGTATCTTTAAGGAGGTGTTGCTGCAGAAGCCTCTGATGCACTTGGGAGGGGCGGGGCCTCGGGGAGTTCGCCGGGCGGGGCGGAGCAAATAGCTATGGCGCTTCTCAGCCCTGCACTGAGAGACACCAGGTCTCTGTGTCCCGTGTAATTGCTGTAAGCAACGCTGAGAGAAATCCGCTTTGAATTTCCTCCTGGTGCCAGTCAGTCCCCCTTCTCTGGGTGTCTGTGGGACCTCAGAAACTCGCCTGGAACTGGAGTTCAGAGCCGCTGGGAGCTTGTGGCTCTCTCTGTTTTGGAAAAGAACTGCAATCTCCGGTACCAGCCCTTCCTTGAGCCCGTGTGCGCGCCTCCGTACCTCTGTACTTTGCTTCCGCCGCTCCTCTGAGTCTCAGACTCTTCTCTAGTTGTAGGATTTTCACTCAACCAGCCGTCCTGTGGGTGCGAGTGGTGTCCATGTGTTCTTTTCGTGGTTTTTCTGAAATAGTTGTTCACAGCTGCATATACGTTGTCTACCCTATGCCGCCATCTTGTTTCCCCTTGAATGCAATTCTTGATATTTTTATTGCTTCTGCTACAAAACTACCATAGCAACGAATGTAATATTAAAAATTCATTAAGAGTGGATTGAAAAAAAAGGCAAATGTATGAGAAAAAAGAAAATAATATTTATTGAGAGCATTCTATATCATCTGCACTATCCTAAGGCATTTTTACATTCATATTTCTTTTCTTAACAACCACCCTACCTGCTCTTTTACTGATGAGAAAACTAAAACTCTAATAAGTAAATTAACTTGGTCAAGATGAAACAGTTACAAAATGTAAAAACTTAGACCTAAATACAAATATCTGTGCTTGCACTGAAGTGTTATTTCCACTCCATCACACAGCCTCAGTGATACTTGCAGCTAGAGGTCAGGGTTCAAGCATCAGCCCAGTTTCACGATTGGTTTTCCATGGGATTTGGAGCTTCTTCCATGACCCCATATACTCACGTTCCAGCTCCTATGCATGATACCATGAAGCTGACACTGCCCCCTCGTCTCTAAAACTTCTGGAATAGTTATAAAGTTCTAGCAACTCCTGGAAAGACAGTTGCTTATCACTTCAGTACAGCCTGGGTGCAAGAGGCCCTTGAGATCAGGAGACCAGCATTGAGACCAGACTCAATACTCCCTCTGGGCCAGATTGCTATCTGTACAGGTAGTATCCCAAAAGCTTAGAAAAGCAAGAGGAGAAGCGGTGTGACCCAGTTCAATGCATTAATACATGCCAATACCCTGGCACATCCGTGGGTATGCTGGCTCAGTAAATTTGGGTGTGATACTGAATACTATACATTATTCACAAGCTTCCCAAATGATTCTGGGGCACAGACAGGCTTGGTCCATTTAAAAATATAACTAATTCAGAAAATATGTTAGTTTTTACTCCTCAGAGCATGTCATACTAATGGTATATAAAAGATGATACATTTTTAATTATGTGGATTGCCGATCTTGTCATCTTTAATTCACTACATGTCATCAACCGTCTTCTTTAATGCTGACTTATATAAAACTAGTTTCATAACTTTAAAAGTGAGTTTTCAAAATCTCAGTAGTTATCTTAAAACTGGTATCAGTACCTCATAAAATGACAAGGTAGATTTAGGTTGTTCGAACACATATGAATGCACCTTTACTAAACTGTTTCCATCTGATACAGTTCAGTGTGCCTTGCCTTCATGTTTCTCTACTTTGCTATTTATGTAATTTGTTATGACTTCCAGAGAGAGGAATCTGATTAGCATCCTTCATAAAGCTGCTCCTTTGTTTGCACTAAAGTATCCGTGAAACTATAAGACAAAACCCACCACACACATCAGAATCTAGTGGAGTCAAAGCTCAAGGCATTTGAAAATGTACTGAAAACCTGTTTGTTGTGCATCACACCGCATACTCTGATTTGCATCCTGCAAAAGAAGCCACTTGGGGAGAAACACACAATCAAATAATAGTTGTTTTAACATTTAAAAAAAAAACTTTTTAATTAAAGTATAATATACAGAAAAGCTCATTGAATGTTCACAAACCAAACTCATCTGTGTAACCAGCACCCAGATCAACAGAGGGTGCATTCAGGCTCAGTCCCAACCTCTACCTGCCCCCACCCAACTCCCCACACCTCACCCAGGGTTCAAGGCTTCATTTGAAACTTTAAAAAGATGTTTTCACCCCTGGTTGTGGCTAATTGGTTAACGTTGTCCCATGCATGAAGAGATTGCCATTTTGATTCTCCATCAAGGGCACATGTCTGGGTTGCCAGGTGGATCCCCAGTGGGAGTATGCAGAAGGCAGCCAATCGATGTTAATCTCTTCCTATTCCTTCTTCTCTCTAAAAATCAATAAACTACTCTTTAAAAATATTTTTTTATTTCCCCACCTCAGTCCCCTGACTCAGAGTCCAAAGGAATGTGCAAATGGAGACTATACTTTGTGCTCCCTTTGGTGCTTCTCTGTGTGTCAGACACAGTATCACACAAGGTTCCCCTCCCTCCCCCACTCCTCCAAAGCTCTGCACCCAGGCAGAGACGGCAAAAGCTGCAAGTAGTGGGGAGATAAGTATGTGCACAGAGGTGGGAAGAGATGCAGAGTGACTGTGACAGCTGGTGGAGTCAGCCACAGAAATCCTGAATACTGGGGATTATAGTGTTTTGCAAATTATGGTGATTTCCATATCACAGACTCAAACATTAGAGATAGATGTCATTCCAGTTGAATAAACATCTACTTAGAAATTGGATTGAAGGCTTAGTGCATTAACCTGCATCTCTGATGAATAGGCCACTTTAATGCTTCCTTGGACCATAACGATACATCTCTGTGAAAGATATAGTGAGGGTGGAATAAGAAAAAGCCTACTCACTCTGTCTGATGACAAATACAGTCTGGATTCATTTCTGTGCAAAGAAAAGAAAGAAGGAAAACTAACACAAGTCTGTGGAGGGGAAATACAGTTTAAAGGAAAATAGAACAATTTTGAGAGATCTGGGGGGAAAAAAGAGCTCTTTTTATATTTAAAATAAACTCTTTTTATATTCCAGAAGAAAATTTCCAAACTCTGATTAGCCTTCTAAGTACAGTATAAAAAGGCACGGGCTCTAACAAAGAGAAACAGAACAAGGAGAGAGCAGGCTAAAAAGAGATGGCAAAAGGATGAATGATTTTAAGGAAATTAAAAACACTATCACATGCAGAACTGTTAGCGTGAATGCTTTGACAATACCTAAGTGGTTAATTATATATATGTTCTATGACCTAACAAACCCTCTCATAAGCATAATAATTACCCTTAAAAATATCACAGGGGTACCAAGAAACAAATTTCAAGTTAATTATGACGCATTGAATACTATAAATTTGCTAAGAGTAGATTTCAGGTGCTGTAATAAAAAATAAATCTGCCCTAACCAGTTTGGCTCAGTGGATTAGAGCGTCAGCCTGCGGACTCAGGTGTCCCAGGTTCGATTCCGGTCAAGGACATGTACCTTGGTTGTGGGCACATCCACAGTGGGAAGTATGCAGGAGGCAGCAGATCAATGTTTCTAACTTTATGTCCCTCTCCCTTCCTCTCTATAAAAAATCAATAAAATATATTTTTTTTAAAAATCAAAACCTGACAACTGCTAGGAGATATGTTATAAAATATAGCTTGATTGCAGTAATCCTTTCACTATGCATATCAAATCATTATGCTGTATACCTTAAAAAATTAAATACATGTAATTTTTTAATGTTAAGAGTGTTTATAGCAGTATTGTTTATAGTTGCCAAACTGTTTAACTACAGCTGTGTTAATATGATGGTATATACAAATGATGGAAAGTATACAAAATTGAAAATGAGCAACTACCACAATGCAGATGAATGCTACAAATACAATGGCTCATGGAAGAAGCCAGACAAAACTTCATATTTGTTGATTTCATGTATACAGGATGTGGCAAAAATAGGCTTACAGTTGTGAATACACAAAACAAAGTTTAGTCTTATATTATTATTTGCTGGTTGCCCAGTGCATGAATTCGTGCACAATGAAAGAAAGTTAATTGGAATAAATATTTTAATATCACTATTCACCCTTTCTCTATAATAGAAGTGTCAACCAAATTCATGATTGACAATGACAGATGGAAATACACACATATGATTGGTGCCAGCAAGAGCTTTTACATAGCATGCATGTGCAAGTCAACTTAGCTGTTTATGTGTATAGAATAAACATGCTTAATTAGACCTGCTGCTGCAGCTGCTCCATAGGTAGGTTTGCTGCTCCTCCTCATTGTCTTAGGGCAATACCTGTGTGCCCATGATGACAGAGAAGCAGCCCTAGGCTCACACCCAGTCAGTCTGGATGTCTGGATGCCGGTCCTGATCTGATACCAGTCTGGATGGGGGAGGGGTGTGCAGGGAGTGTCCAAGGGAGAGACCTACACCTCCCCAGTGTGGGGCATGAGGGAGGCAGCCAATCAATGACTCTCTCATCATTGATGTTTCTCTCTCTTCCTCCCTGAAATCAATAAAAATATATTTTTAAAAGAATAGATATGTAGTATGTGTCTTCTGTGTCTGATTTATTACATTTAACACAAGTGGCAGGATTTCCTTCTTTTTTAAGGATGACTATCCCATTGCATAAGTAAAATTCATATAAAATATGTATTATATTATACATATAGTATATAAATATGTAAACACATTTGCAACAATACTGTACTTGAAATTAGCTAAGAAGATAGATCTCAATTTAAATCTTCTCACCATATACACATACAGACACAAAATCGTAACTATGTACAGGTGATGAATAAGTTATTTAGCTTGTACACATATATCAAAACATCAAGTTTCACACCTTAAACTTATACAACTTTTATGTCAAAGAAGTTGTTAAAAATTAAAATTGTTAAAAATTAAAGAAAAAGTATGAAATTTCTATTTAAAGAGGCTGCCTGTCTCCTCTCTTTCCTACAACTAATCTCCAGGTCCTACGACTTCTATTACCCTCCTGCAAGCATCATCCCTCTTATGTCGATGACCACAGGTATTTCCCTCTGCCCTGCTTGTTCATTGCATCCAGCCTCACCTTCCCATTCTGACCACATTTTGTCCTGCTTAAATCTGTCACAGGATCCTCACTGCCTTTAAGATAAAATCTAAACTTCTTCACCCGGCTTACATGTGCTTCAAGATCTGATCCATATTTTTCGCACCAGTTTCATATATTTTCTGAGTGTGTTTATTGGGAGAAGTAGAAATTAGCCAATTGAAATAACCCCCTAAAATCTTGCAAGTGAATTACTAGTTAGATGTTCTGCAGATACCAACATTCTCTTTGTAGCAGGTACCTAATGTACTAGTAGTACAGGCCCTGGGACAGTGATAGTGAAGGAAATAGACTCTATTTCCATTAAAAATCAAGAAATCAGGACTCGCAGTAAAGGTGAGGAAAGTAGGAGGTTACTAATAGTGAAAGATAAAAATTTTGAGTGTAAGGTCTTGTGCCTCAACCCAACATCAAAATGTTTTAGGGACAAGATAAGTGGCATAGCTTCCAGGTAAGTGTAAACCTCAAACAAAAGGAGCTCGAGTCTTTCTTCTTCCTGGAGTTCTATACTAACAGGCAACGATAGTAAAGTAGTTAGCAGTGTGGAGATGGCCTAAGTGAACAGCATCTCACCCCTGCTTAGGTGTGCCTGGGTGTGATCAGGAAGCTGAAAAAAACCTCAGAAGTTTCAAAGCCCTCAATAAAGGGTGAAGAAGTATTTTCAAATCAGCAAACTGAGCAAGGCAGTAATGGACAGCCCCACAGCAGGAGTGTGGACCGGCTGCGTATGGAAGATCAGCAGAACCGGTAGGAGCAAGGGCTTGGGGAGCCTGGTCGGCAGCGGGTCATGCTGGGCTCTCCTGGAGCACCAGCAAGAGGAGCAGCCCACACATCTCAGGAGCAACAGTGAAGGAAAAGCTGATGGCCAAGGTCGAAATGGAATAGCCTTCTAGTCATGAAACAGGAGTAACCAAATACTCTCTGTTGGTTCCTGAACTGGTCCTGTACATGGAGGGCGAGCAGAGACTGAAGAAAGAGACAAACCTCTCCAGACTGGTAGGGGGCAAGTTTAGTAAGCAAGAGAACTGGCTTACTAGGCTCGCCTTTGGGGGCAATAAGACAAGTAGATCTCCCCATCTGCCCGCCAGAATGTCAAAAGTTTGTGTAGAGGCCTTAATCTGGTTAGGACATGTATTCAGCCCCGATGGTGAGAACAGTGGGGAGAACAGTACATCCCATGAACAAGGGAGGGGATGAGCATCCTCCAATCACCTGGGTCCAGCCAGAGGTCTCTCTTCAGGATGACCTCATCCAACCCTTCCCTCATCTCAGGACTTCTTACAAACTCCATAGGAATTTTGATCACCCTCAGGGAAAAGAGCAGAAAAAGAACGTGCATTCTGGAGTGAGCTCCTTGGACTTACATCTGTGGACTCTGAGGAAAAAGCTACAAATACAATGCCAACAACCACCGGTTAACACATCTCAAGCCCATCAGTTAGTAGGTATGTGATCTTGAGTAGGTTATTTAACCACTCTGTTCCTTGGTGTCCTCATTGGCAAATGGGAATAATAATTGTGCCTATCTTAGAGGTTATCCTTAGCATGTAGAACAGGGCCTGGCACAGGATAAGTACTCAATTCATGTTACAATTACTATCAAGCATATTCATTTGTACTTCGTTATGCATCTGTGTATGATCTGTACACTATAATCTGTGGGCTCTACTACTTACCATCTGTGCAAGCATTTATAAGGTCTTTAAGCCTGGATTTCTTCACCCATAAAAGGCAGATGATAATGTGGAGTGCCTAATAGACAATGAAGAGTTGGAGAGGAGTAAGTCCTCCCATGACATTGATAACAGCCAACACGTGGAGGGCATTCAGTATGTGCCAGACAGTGTTCTACCGCAGCACAGGCACTCGATCATTTGATCTTCCCCACCCGTAGAACTGGATACTATGATTTCCCCCACTTATGGCTGAGGAAGAGGCCCAGAGAGGCTAGAAAATGTGCCCAAAGTAAGTCAGCTAGAGAGTGGCAAAACGGGAACTTGAACCCATGCCAAGCCCTGAGTCCATACTCCTAAGCACCTCCCTCTGCCAACATCTACTCTACATTTACGCTTAAAGTCAATATAGGTGATTTTTTTTCATTAAATATATGAACTGTGTCTTTCTTTCCCTCCTTTCTAGGTGAAAATATATTCAGTTCTACTAAACAAACACAAAAAAAAAAAAAAGGAAGAAAAGAAAATATCTCTGAATCTAAATGTTGTTGGATTACCCTTCTGGAAATAGCAAGACTCAAACCTTGAGGCTTAAAAATAGCTGAAACACCCACTGTTTCTAATATTTACCAAAGGTGTTTATCCCCACAAAAGATCTACACTCATGTGACATTCTAAGATGTTAAAAATTCTCTCATTCTTGTTCAGTTTTCATGCTTGAATTACTTTCTGACAAAAAAAAAATTCTGATTATGGTTATTGTGCTTTTGATAAATAAGAAGTATAATCATAACTTAAATCTATAACTTGTGACCAAAATAGAAATGTAACCAGAATATTAAATATTCTATTCAAAATTATAGGAAAAAAATATATATATATAGAGAGAGTCACATCTGGAACGTCTAGGATGATATGTGATTTCCAAATCCCATCCCAGCCTCTCTTATTGTGCTACAGAGTCCACAATCACTGCTTTTAAAAGAAAATACTTACATCAAATAAAAAATTTAATGTACTTATAATTTACTTCCAAGAAGTCATATTTCAAAAGCTTTTCATGCATAAGGTGGAGTTAAAGTCATACTTGCAATTTCGTATCCTATTAACAAACTATTCTTTACTTTTGGGGTCCAATTATTTCAAACAGGAGTAGGAATTACCTTTCAAAAATCAAACACTAAGGCTTGGGGGTTGATCTAAAAAAAAATCACAAAGATTTAGAAAAGTTCCTAAGTGGAGGAGATAGTTAAACAGCACTTGAGTTTCCAGTTATGTGGTAGCTACTGCCCCGCTGTGGTGAAAAGGTGTTAGTGACTTCAAACTATATTCACCTCTTTTTATTTTTTATTTTTTTAAATATACTTTTATCGATTTCAGAAAGAAAGGAAGAAGGAGTGATAGAAACATCAATTATGAGAGAGAATAATTGATTGGCTGCCTCCTGCATGCCCCCTACTGGGAATCAAGCCTGCAACCCAGGCATGTGCCCTTGACCAGAATTGAACCTAGGACTCTTTGGTCCTCAGGCCAATGCTCTATCCACTGAGCCAAACCAGCGAGGGCACTATATTCACCTCTTGATTGAAATTTATATGCAGCATTTTCTTTTCTTTTTTTTAATACTTACCATTTTCTAATATGTTTCTGTGATGTGTTTTTCTTGTTATTTTTATTATTCATTCTTTATTTTCTTCCTTTAGTAAATATCTACTTTGTTCACTGAAGGCTCAATAATATAAAAATTAATTAATTAATTAAAATTTTCACTCAATTCAAGAGCTAGTTCAGCAATTTTACAAATAAATAGTGAAAATAATACAGAAAAATATAATGACATGTATATCAACAGAAAGAAAGAGAACAGAACAAATGTATCTTGATAACTTTTGTTTTATGGTCCTAAAATTTAATAGAAAAAAAAGACAGCTAGAAATTGTAATATTAATTTTGTTATATCACAGGACTCAGAAATAAAAGACAAATATACTCTAATGTATAAGTCATCTAACACATAGAAAATCTTTTTATTAATTACTTGGATTCAAATTACAATTTTTAAATAGGATAAATAATTAAATATCCTTGACTCCCTCCCTGCAAATATCTGACTGGTAGGTTAGTTCTTTTTCTAAGTTTCTAGAATCATCAGCTACTGATATTTTTAGCACAAGGCACTGTTCTATAAATCTTTTTTATCTCTAGTCTATCAGCACATATGTAACCTACATACTATTGCATAAAAAGTATTGAATGATACTATCTCTGAGTTATTTTTCAGCTGCAACTGCCAAGAAACACTTACTGATATTACACAAGGTGTCATAGAGTTGTGCAAAGGAGCACCCATTGTTAACCCAGAATCTAAGCAGGAAGGAACCTTCATTACCAAACCCCTTCCCATGACTATAGCCTGGAAAGAATCCCACCCTGCAGAGCAAACCCAGCAGACAGAGGACATAACCACACAACACTCTGCAGAAAGCTGCTGCGTCATGTCACCATTTTCAAGGAGATCAAGGGATCTACCCCCAACTGAAGCTTGGGAACCTTCCCCCTCATCTTCCACTGTCAATGTGTCTCTTCGAATCCTTGTTTCTTCTCTATTTTTCCTCTCGTACAGAATAGCTGCTGCTCTCTGAATTTTTGTATTCGACTTTTAGAGAGAAAGAATATAATTAGTCTAGTTAATTACTTTATATTTACTAGAGGAACCTTTTCATACGAAGTCATTTCATAGGTCAGCAGCCAGCCTATTAGGGAGGGGCCTTTGGGAAATTTAATCCCATTCATTTGCTTACGGAGGGGACTGGGGCTGCCTGCTTAACTCAGCAGAGGCTACAAGCAGGGGAACATGCCCAGAGTAGCAGGCATTATGATCGACATGTCTAGAATAGTATGCTAAGGATTGATTTGTCTTATTTTGCAGGAGTAACTTTAGATTTTATTTACAAGTGAGTTTTATCTATGACAGACAAGAAGAGAAGCACAGAAATAGATAGCATATTACATCATTATTAAACACATTTTGTAATCACACTTTTCTTAATAAATAGAAGTAAGGTCTGGACCTCCTATATAATAAAAGGGTGATATGCAAATCGACCGAACGGCAGAATGACCAGTCGCTATGATGCGTACTGACCACTATAGCACATTCAACGCAGAAGCTGCCTCCTGGTAGTCAGCGCACTTCCACAGAGAGAGCGCCACTCAGCCAGAAGCTGAGTCATGGCTGGTGAGTAGAGTGGCAGTGACAGGAGCTTCTCCTGCCTCCACAATAATGCTAAGGATGTCTGATTGACGGCTTAGGACATCCCCCAAGGGTTCCTAGACTGAGGGACATCCCCCAGAAGTTGGACATCCCCCAAGGGTTCCCAGACTGTGAGAGGGTGCAGGTCGGGTTGAGGGACCCCCCCCCCCATACGCACACACACCCCGAGTGCATGAATTTCATGTGCCAGGCCTCTAGTGTTTAAATATAAGTCCATTTGACAACCATAGTTTCATAATCTATTCAATCATAAGAAACCCCCACATCATTCTGCAAACTATCATTTTGTGGAGGGTCTTATACGACAGTGGAGATTTTTTCAATTCAGTTATTTTCCCTCATTAGATACAGTCAGATTCTTAAGTATTGCAGACAGCTAATGGTACCTACTTAAAGGGAAAAGGTGCAGGTGGCGAAACAGATATAGCTATCACCTGTGTAGGCTGAGTAAGCACAGTGGACACCATGAAGGTTCTTGCCAGGGAACCTGCAATAAAAAACATTAGCTCCCTGAAGCCATGCTGGACTTTAGACTCCACATGGAAGCCAATCATTAGAGTCATTTACAACCAGCTATGTCAAAAGTGTGCATGGCACTCGGTAAGTGAACATAATTGAAAGGCCCACTGTAAATATATAAGAAGATGAGAAGATTCAACACACACACACACACACACACACACACACACACACTAGTTGATCTAAAGACTGCTCAAATTGTCAAATTTATTTCTCTAATCCCAGGAAAATCCATATCTATTAACCTATAATGATTAAGCAATTGATAAACATTCTCAATTAATAACATTTTAAAACATATCTTGACAATCCATTTTGTGGCCCAAAAAAGGGAGTACATCTTCCTTCAAATAATTATGGAAATTGTTAATTAAGCCATTGCACAGTTCATTATTCAGGATCTTATTTTCTCAAACACCTCTATTAAAATACGGATTCTGGGTATTATCAAAACTGAGGATTCAATAAAAGCATTCTCGCCCTGACTGGTTTGGCTCAGTGAATAGAGCATCGGCCTGTGGACTGAAGGGTCCCAGGTTCCATTCCGCTCAAGGGCGTGCGCCTTTGGTTGCAGGCACATCCCCAGTATGGGGTGTGCAGGAGGCAGCTGATCAATGTTTCTCTCTCATCGATGTTTCTAACTCTCTGTCCCTCTTCCTTCCTCTCTGTAAAAAATCAATAAAA
>PVJC01051768.1:0-11359 GCA_004026665.1 Murina feae
GACCACTTCTCACCGCCTTCACTCCTTCGCTTTTCAGCTGTCACCTGGGTCTGAGCCAGTGAATTCTCTGGCCAGATGACTGCAGTGCAGTGGCCTCCTCCCTGGGCCCTGTTCTGCCTGCTGCCTCCTTCTACCCCAGCATCCTGATGGAGGCTTTTGAAATGAGTCTCATCTGGTCATGTCCCTGTGAAGTACCGTCTAACATCTCCTCTAATGGTTCCCCATGTCTTTCATATTACGAGGCCCTAGGCTAAGAGATCCCCATCCATTATTCTCCCCTCCATGCATTCCGCACTTCCCTCGTTCTCTTGTCATTCCTGGGTCTTCACTGGCAAAACCCCTGCCTCAGGGTCTTGCTGTGCCCTCTGTAGCCTGCTTTCTCACTTCCTTTACTTTTTGCTCTTGTTGCATCAGTTTAACCTTACTTAAATCTGAAACATTCACCCAATACCAGCACTCGTCCAGTGCCTAGAACACAGTCTGGCACGTTGTACGCCCTTAATAAATACTTGTTGAATTATTAAAGAACAGGTAATATGGCACTGGCATGCGCTATGTACATTAATGCAGCATCTAATTTAATGTGTGCAGCAGTGCTATGAGGGAGGCGCCCTGGCTTTCCTGTTTTCCATAAGCGGAACCGAGACTGCAGCTTGCGGCGACCCAGGTCTCTTGCTCCCGGGCCTGTGGGTCAGGACTCACCTATCTGCTCTTTCCCAGCAGATGCCGAGCAAGGCCTCAGCGCAGTCCGCCGACCCGGCGCGCCCCCACGCGTGCGCGGACTGCGGCCGTGCTTTTGCGCGCCGGTCCACCCTAGCCAAGCATTCGCGCACCCACACGGGTGAACGGCCCTTCGAATGCCCCGAGTGTGGCCGGGGCTTCTCGCAGAAGTCGGCGCTGACCAAACACGGCCGCACGCACACGGGTGAACGGCCCTTCGTATGCACCGAGTGCGGCCAGCGCTTTTCCCAGAAGTCGGCGCTGACCAAACACGGCCGCATGCACACGGGCGAGCGGCCCTACGAGTGCCCCGAGTGCGACAAGCGCTTCTCCGCCGCCTCCAACCTGCAGCAGCACCGGCGGCGCCACACGGGCGAGAAGCCCTACGTGTGCACGCAGTGCGGGCGCCGCTTCGCGCAGAGCTCCAACTACGCGCAGCACCTGCGCGTGCACACGGGCGAGAAGCCCTACGCCTGCCCCGACTGCGGCCGCGCCTTCGGCGGCAGCTCGTGCTTGGCGCGCCACCGACGCACGCACACCGGGGAGCGGCCGTACGTGTGCGCCGACTGCGGCACGCGCTTCGCGCAGAGCTCGGCGCTGGCCAAGCACCGGCGGGTGCACACGGGCGAGAAGCCGCACCGCTGTGCCGTGTGTGGCCGCCGGTTTGGCCACCGGTCCAACCTGGCGGAGCACTCACGCACGCACACGGGCGAGCGGCCCTACCCCTGCACCGAGTGCGGCCGGCGCTTCCGCCTCAGCTCCCACTTCGTCCGCCACCGTCGTTCGCACATGCTGAGCCGTCTCTATATCTGCACGGTGTGCGGCCAAGACTTCAAGCTGCCCCCCGGCGCTACGGCCGCCAGCGTCAGCGAGCGCTGCCCAGAGTGTGAGAAGAGGTGAGCGCCCTCGTTGTGCGGGCTGCTAGTGTCTGTTTGGAGGAGGAGCATGCCAAGGCCCCGACCCCCAGGGGTAGACTAACTGGACAAGGACTCCGGAGCCCTGGTCTGGGAAAGGGTGGGTTGGCAGGACTGGCTGCTCGGGACCTGGAAGACATGGCAAACCCCCTACTGGGATTTTTGGGAACAGTGGCCTCTCCCACCTCACTGCAAATCCTCGACCCGTGTTAGTGAATAAAGTTATTATATCCTCACGCACACCTGCCTGTGAATGAGTAGATGGGGAGAGGAGCAAAGTTGGGGTTTTCCCCGAGCTTAGCTGACTTAAGTGAATCGTCACAGAACCCAGTGAGTGTCTATAAGCCCAAAAGGGGTCCTGGAACTGGGTTTGTGTGTGTGGAGTCATCCCACACTCAGCCCTTGGGTATGTCCTCATAGCCTGATCTGGAAGGGTCCATAAATACAGCACGTTCGTTACACATTTCTTACTATGTTCGAGGCATTGTCCTAAGCACTCTATGGACAGTAATACCTCACCTAAACTATACAACCCCACCAGGTAGGCGCTATTATTTCATTGTAGATGAGGAAACCGATGAACATCAGCTAAATTATGAAAGATGCCATTTGAGCCCTGATGGCCTGGCTCAAAAACCTGGGCTCTGAAGGCTGCGCATAGCCTCCTACCTGTTGGAGGGCCGGAAGGGGAAGGAGACTGGCTGGAATCTCACAGGCAACCTGCTAGCAGTCAGATCTCTGCCCTGAGGTGGGAGCTACAAAGAGAAACACGGGAGTTGGGTTCAGAGGCAACCCAGGTGCCCTCTTCAGCGCCTGCTGAGACGGAGCCTCCCCAGCCTCCGCAGAAAGAACCTGGAGGTGGTTAAGCGAAACCTGGAGGTGGTTAAGCGAAATTCAGACCTGCAAGTAACCCCTTGAATGGCCTTTAGTCATGTCTTTTCTAGGGGATTACAACATGGACCAGACCCTAACCTCCATGGAAACCCAACAATACCCTCTTCACCATTCCGTCTCCTGTTGTTGCTGCTGCAGCGGTTCCTCCACCTGGCACATCCCTACCTCCGTGTACCCAAATCCTATGTCTTACAGAGACCTTGTAGGTCCGCGGGGACTGCCCCTAAGGAGCCTTTCCTGGTTTCCTCCAGCAAGAAATGACGCCTCCCCCTCTCACTGCATTTGCCTGTGTTCTGCCTCCCACTCCTGGAAGGCAGAGCATCGGCCCTCGGGGCGGGCCAGGCCAGGCGTCACCATGCCCCCTGCCTCAGGTGGGTGCTGCTAAGCCCATTTGGAATATGAGGTTAGAAGGATCGCCCGAGGTCAGGTAGCAGAGTTGGGACGCGAGCACAGCGGCTAGACTTCTTCCCGACGCGTGGAGGGGCCCCCCCCAATAAAAGGGCGAGAGGGCGTGATTTCCCCAGCTCAGGTTGGGGAAAGACGGCTTACATGTCCTCGAGCGTGGGCTCCGGGCTGAAGCTGAAGGGGCGGGCAGTTTCGGTGCCCTCGCCCCCCGCGTCCCCAGGCTTCTCCCCACCCACAGTGCACATGTCGCCCACCGAGCTGCTTGCCCAGATGGCACGGGAAAACCCCGCGCTCAGCTCGGAGCCCGCCTCCAGAGGCTCTGACCAATCACAGGCGTTAGCGATTGCTTCCGGGGGCGGAGCCTCAGGGAGGGCCAGTTACTTGTGTGGAGCTTGCGATAGCCCGCCTCTTACGTGGACTGGACCAATAGGAGCAAGCTTCAGGCGTGCGCTCAGAGCCTGTGCCCGCCCGCCCCCCATGCTTCCGTGTTGGTTGTCCGAGCATCTTAAAGGTGTGGGCACCAAACTATTTGAGATGTTCTATTGAGTGATTAACACGTTTCAAATCAAAAGCTAAGATTATAGCCAGAAAAATACTCAGTGTGGATGGATCATTGATCATTCTATCTAGAAGACCTCATCAATAATACCTCCATTATTGCCCTCTCCCTCCAGGGAGCGTGGCCATGCAAGTCCCCCTCAGGCCCGTATCTCCTAACCTCTAAGGAACCCCATGAGACTTGCAACCGGGGGAGCAATGGGCAGTATCAGCTCCTCCCTGGCTAACCCTCTGAACCGGTCTTCAAGGGCCCCCTTTCCTCTGACGTCCCAGTGGGCTAAAGCAGCCCAGCCTAGGCTCTCTTGCTCCTATGCCCTTCCTTGTTTCACTGCCCTAAGTATGTTTTTGCTGTGCCTCAATAAATTCTTGCTTGCTTTTGTACAATAATCCTATATAATCTATATATATAAAACCCCAATATGCAAATAGACTGAAGGTGGAGCAACCGAACAATTGATCATTATGACATGTGCTGACCACCAAGAGCCGCAGAGCGAGGAACATGGCAGGTATCGTCCCAGGGCGATGGTGGAGCAGGTGAGCAGAAGCACCAGACCAAGGCAGGGCACCAGTCACTGTCATCGGGGTGAGCCTCTAGTGTTTCTGAAAATTCTTTGCTCCTGTGCTCTGTGGTCTCACCTGGTGCTCACACCTGCTGCCAGCACTGGAGCCACTGCTTACACATTTTCCTGGTGCCTGATCACTTGGCACTGTCAGTGGGTGCAAATGGTGTCTGCCAGCCCTGATTGCCCCTGAGGGCTTCTCCACCTCCCCCTGCTCCTGAGGGGCCATGGGGGCAGCAGCTGCTGGCACTGGTCCGAATCACTCTGTGCCATCAGAGGGTGCAAGTGGGATGGTGCCATCAGCACGTGGGAGCAGCAGCAGAAGTGGGGCTGCTAGCAGATAGGGAAGGGGGGGCGCAGCAGGAGGGTCTGGAAGGGGGTATGGAGGATGGGCCGAGACTTGCCCTGTTATGCCCAGATTTCGTGATCCCCAAAGACCTCCAGTGAGCCCCGAGTCCCATGCAAAAGCAAAGAGCCTTTATTCGAGCTAGCTCAAGCTCAATCCCACCCACACTCACAGTCGCAGTGGTAGGGAGGAGAGAGAGGGAGTTTTGAGAGAACAAAGGTTTTATAGGGGGTCTGGAAGTAGTGGGTGGGGTAACGTGTGTGGCCCCTGTTGATTGGTTGAGGGAAGGGCCAGGGTTCGGTTGCACAGGGGGCAGGATGCACTTAGCCTAATTGGGACTTGGGTCATTTCCTCTGCACCCCTATTGGCCAGTTTGAAAGGGGGGGGTTGAGTCAGTCTTGCACTGCCCTTTCAGCCCCTGTTCCCACCGCAGCCTCTCAGCCTACAGTTCCTTCCAAGGTGCAGAAATTTGTGTACTGGGTCCCTAGTAATAATAATAATAATAATAATAATAATAATAATAATATCTCTCTTGTAGAGGTAATGCAAAACCTGGGCCAATTACACAAACATGCTTGCCATAAGATGTCAATAGGGATATCAAGAAACCTTAGGTGCCTAACTCAGGAATGGGTCACAAAAACTATTGCTAAGGCCCTACTGTGAGACTCAGGCTAAGGAAGGTCAATCCCATCTGATAAGCTGTCCCTCTGATAACAAGGCAAACCAAATTTACAAACTTTGGCAATACTTAAGCAATTGTATGCCTCACCTTTAAAATCAACTTGAGTCTTATGGAAGTTCCACATTCAGTTCTGTAATCCAAGTAACAATCCTAGGTTGGTACCATTAACAGGATGACCATTTTGCTGATGAGGAAACAGTAACCTAAGCCTTTACCTATTAGGTCTTGTGTCATTGCTTTCTTACTCAAATTTTTGCATCAACACCAGTCAATCCCACCTCTCTTTCATATTTTTAGCTGCTAAGGCAATTTCCAACATTCACAACCCCATCTTGAAGCAAATAAAAACTGTAAGGGGAAAAAATTTTGTAGGTGCCAGATCCCACCAGTGGAAGAGGCAAAGCACAGAGGGCTGGGAGAGTGCAGGCGTGTCACTTCCCTTATGGGCATCCGATGGCGGAGAAGGGAAATGATGGGGCAGGAAGAAGGGAAGGGCACTTGGTTAAGAACCCCAGAAATGGGCGGTTTAAGAAAAAAGGGGGAATTTATTATAAGGATACAAGGATATCTCCAGAGACCTGGCTGGTGTGGCTCAGTTGGTTGGGTATCCTCCGAAAGGTTGCCCATTTGATTTTTGGTCAGAGCACATGCCCATGTTGCAGACTCCATCCCCACTAGGGGGCTTGTAGGAGGCAGCCCATTGATTTTTTTTTTAATTGTTTAAAGTATTACATATGTCTCCTTCCCCTCCCCTCCCATTGACTCCTCCCCAGCTACTCCCACCCCCCAGGACAAACCCCCACTGCCCCAGGGTCTGTATCCATTGGTTATGCTAATATGCATGCATGTAAGTCCTTTGGTTGATCTCTTACCCTTCCCCAACCCTCCCCTGCCTTCCCTCTGAGGTTGGATGGTCTGTTCCTTGTATCTTTGTCTCTGGATCTATTTTTGTTCATCAGTTTATGTTGTTCAGCCTACTGATGTTTGCTCTCACATCAATGTTTCTCTCTCTCTCTGTTCTCCTCAATAATAATAATAATAATAATAATAATAATAATAATAATAATAAATTTCCAGAATACAGCTGGGCTTCAGGAATGAACTGGGCAGCTGTTTAAACTTTCTACATATTTAATCCTTAGAGCAACTCATTTAATCCTCACAACAACCCTATGAGGAAGGTATCATCATCGTTCTCCTCGTTTTACAGATAAGGAACAGAGATAGTGAGTCATTTAACTCAACAGTCTGTAAGGTGGTAGCCAGGTTTCAACTCCAGGCAGTTTGGCCTCGGACCTGTTTGGCCTACACTATATTGGGTCAAATGGTAAGTACTACGAAAACAAATTTTAAATGTATTTAAACATGAAAAGTGGGAGCAACTTTAGGTTGCATGGCCCAGAGGAGACATGGTAAGGACTGTTGTTTACCTACTCAGCTGCCCTTTTCACACCTTCATCTTTGCAGAACGGTGATTTTAAATATATTTTATTGATTTTTTACAGAGAGGAAGGGAGAGGAACAGAGAGTCAGAAACATCGAAGGGAGAGAAACATCAATCAGCTGCCTCTTGCACGCCCCCTATTGGGGATGTGCCCGCAACCCAGGTACATGCCCTTGACCAGAATCGAACCTGGGACCTTTCAGTACCCAGGCCAATACTCTATCTATTGAGCCAAACTGGTTAGGGCAGAACAGTGATTTTATTCTGGGATCCACCCTTCCCTACTTGACTGTGTGGGTCTGTTGTAGGCGGCAGGAACCGCGCCAGGTGTCTGACCAATGGGGTCCAATCAAATCTGGATTCAGCAATCTCAGTACTTGGCTTCTGGCTAGGAAGAAATTCAGAGCCAAGACTCAAACTGTAAGAGAATATTTATTTGGTAAATCATAGTGGTAGAAAAGGTAATACATAAAAGAAACGGGCTTAGAAAACAAGTTATAGAGGTAAAGGAGGAGCCCTTGGAGGTTGCGAACTAGGAAGTTAATGGTAATGTGCCTGAGGTGGGGCGGGGTGGGGTGGGGTGGGGAAAGGCTAGGGTATGATCCTGGGAGGGAGAGCACATTGGATGGTCCGTCCTAAGGTTTTTTGTTGTTGTTTTTTTTTAATGTATTTTATTGATTTTTTACAGAGGGGCAAGGAGAGAGATAGAGAGCCAGAAACATCGATAAGAGAGAGACATCGATCAGCTGTCTCCTGCACACCTCCTACTGGAGATGTGCCTGCAACCAAGGTACATGCCCCTGACTGGAAATGAGCCCTAGATCCTTCAGTCCTCAGTCTGACACTGAGCCAAATCAGCTAGGGCTGTCTTAAGGGTTTTAAGTGTGGAGATTTTAGGGGAAGATTTCAATTGAATATTCATCATTTTTCCAGGTGTGTCCTTTCAGGGTTGTGGCCTCCACTGATTGATTGATCAGTGCCAGAATAAGGGGTCATATTCAATGCAGCTGGTCCTGAGGTTGGTTTTGTTGCTTATCTGGGCCTGAAGAAATACAACCGAGGCCCTAGCTGGCTTGGCTCAGTGAGTAGAGCGACAGCCTGCAGACTGACTGGTCCCAGGTTCGGTTCAAGTCAAGGGCACATGCCCAGGTTGTGGTCTTGATCCCCAGTAGGGGGCATGCAGGAGGCAGCCAATCAATTCTTTCTCATCACTGATATTTCTATCTCTCTCCCCTCTCCTTTCCTCTCTGAAATCAATAAAAAATATACATATATACTTTTAAAAAAATGGAAATACAACTGAGGCATAGATGTTATATCTAGGGAGGAAAGGTCAGAGAGTCCAAACCTCATGACCAGAGATATGCTAGGGGAGAAAAGGTCACCCTAGGGGCAAAGTCTTGCCCTATAATTGATTGGTCCCTGCCAGGCACATGGGGCTTCCCACTGGTGACCTCCTGGACTTGGCCCATCCTCCTTGCTCTGCTCATGAACGACCCTTTCACAGGGGTCGCCTAAGACCATCCTGCATATCAGATATTTACATCACGATTCATAACAGTAGCAAAATTACAGTGATGAGGTAGCAACGAAAATAATTTTATGGTTGGGGGTCACCACAACATGAGGAACTGTATTAAAGGGTCGCGGCATTAGGAAGGTTGAGAACCACTGCTTGAACAGCCCCATTGCCCTACTATTGATTGGTTTATGGGTGGACATGTGGCTGAGTTCTTGACAAGAAGGAGAGAGATAGAGAAAGTCTCTTAGAGACTCCTGGGAAAGGTTCTTAATTCTTTTTTAGTTCTTTTTTTAGAAAGTCATAGTAAGTTTCTACCTTTGATGTTGGTATGTGAGGATTGGATTATGAGGAGAGCTAGTGCACCAGCTGAGACTGGTAGATAACAAGATGAAAGAGACCTGAATCCATTTATTTTTATAAAAAATATATATGTTTTGGGGTTTTGTTGTTGTTGTTGGTAATCCTCACCGTAGGATATTTTTTCCATTGATCCCTAAAGAGAGTGGGAGTGAGGGAGAGAGGGTGGGCTGAGAGAGAGAAAGAGAAACATCAATGTGAGAGACACATATCAATTGGTTGCCTCCCCCATGCGCCCAGACCTGGATGGGGATCAAACCTGCAACCCAGCCAGGTATGTACCCTTGACAAGGAATCAAACCCAAGACCCTTGGGTACACAGGCCGATGCTCCAACCAATGAGTAACACCAGCCGGGGGTTTTAAAATATCTTTTTAAATGGATTTTAGAAAAAGAGGAAAGGAGGAGAGAGAAATAGAAATATCAATGAATAAATGTGTCCACTGCCTTCTACACATCCCCTGCCCAGGAATCGAACCAGTCACTTCTTGGTGGGAAACATGGGAAGATGTTCAATCTCCTGGACCACACTGGCCAAGTGGGACCTGGATCCTTGATATTGCTGGGCAAATTACTTTTACAAATTCCAGAAAAACTCTAATTTAGGATTCTGGATATATAAGTTAAAAAAATCCCTTATCGGTCACACCATTTTCAGTTAGTTTTTCTGTAACTTCTCTTTGAGACGGTGACATTAAAGATGGGGTGACGGATTTAACACATGTGACTTCAGGAGTTTCATTTCTGACAAAGCAAGTTGAAGATGCACGTAAAGTTGGCAGGTGGATCTATTAGCCTAAGCTTTAGAAGAGAGCTTGAGATTTGGTAGTCTCATACATGTAGAGAATTGGAGAAGCATGACTAATCTAGGTGGTCAAGACCATGATTGGACGTACTCCAACATTTAGCAGTTCAACAGAGAAGCAGCAAGTGAGGTAGAAGGGAAATTGGCAGAGTATGCTGTTATGGAGGCAAGAGCGGAGAATGTCCCAGACTGAGTGGACATCTAATTTGGATGCTGCTGAGCTGCTGGGTGAATCAAGAGCACAGAAGTTGCCATTGGATTAGGCAACATGGAAGTTGGGTACCAGAGATGGGAGAAAACTTCTGGGGTTTCTAGCTTGAGTAAATTGATGGGTAGTTTTGCCATTTGTTGAAAAGAGGACACAGAAACCTGGAAGTTGGGTGGGAGGGAAGATAATAAATTCCGTTTGGGAACCATGGAGTCTAAGATGGCTCTAGGACATCCAGATGATGTCCTGCAGGCACATGGACACACAGGCCTGAAGTTCAGAGCACTGAGTTGCCTTATGGATCTGTGAACTGAAAGTTCCAGGAGCCAGCTACCTTCCCTAGAACCTTCCTTGGTGTTTGCTAAGCTTCTTCAGAAAAGAACCCAAAGCCCTGACTGGTTTGGCTCAGTGGATAAAGCGTCGGCCTGCGGACTCAAGGGTCCCAGGTTTGATTCCAGTCAAGAGCACGTACCTTGGTTTCGGGCACATTTCCAGTGGGGAGTGTGCAGGAGGCAGCTGACCGATGTTTCTCTCTCATTGATGTTTCTAACTCTCTATCCCTCTCTCTTCCTCTCTGTGAAAAATCAATTGTTAGGTCAGAAGGGGGTGGAGGGGGTGATGCATGCCCCCACAAGGCAGATGGTGACACAGATACCGGTCCCTCCCTGGAATGCCCCCACAAGGTCAGCTACCAGACAAAGGACACAGATTCCTGCCTGGAAACCTGAACACCCCAGGCGGGAACGCCCACAGCCCACAAGGTCAGCTACCAGAGGACACAGATTCCTTCCTGGAAACCTGAAGACCCCAGGCAAGAACACCCACAACTCGTGCTCCCCGCCCTCACTGAACTGCTGAATAAAATATGCCCCTTACTCCCTCTCTGCGCGACTCCAGCAGCCCCCTGCCCGGGGCCTCTGGACTTCGCCCAGAGAGCGCAGAATAAATTCCCTTCCTTCAATCTTCCTTATTCTCTGACTCAGTTTCCTCCAGCGCCGCGAACCTCAGATTAATAAAATATATTTTTAAAAAAAGAACCCAAAAACTTCTACTGGACACTACCTTGGAGAGCAACTTTTTCAGGAGTCTTTTGCAATCTCAGATTTTTGACTAGGAGTTCTAGAGCTCACGGGTCAGATGGTCATTGGAGATTGACAAGGAGGAAGAGGCATTCTCTCTGGGATTGCCTCAGCCCTCTTCCCAGGAGATCCCTGGCTGAGCTGTCAGGCTCTTGTGAAGAACCTGCAGGCACATCCAAGTTCTTTGCTCCACAGCATCATCTGAAGATCAACCAAACCAGCTCCAGCACAGCACAGAGCTGGGGAAAAGGGAGGCCCTCGGGGAGAGGGACACACCTGCACATGTGATGGGCCCCATCATCTGGACTCCTCATCCCATGCCCTTTCCACCCTCACCCTCACATCCAGTCACTTTTCACCATTCCCCTCAGACATATTTAGGCAAACGCACCTCTCTGCTTTTGCCAGGGTCACAGTGTGCTTGGTCTTCTGTTTTGGTCCACGTTTGTGATCAAATCTTTGGAAACCTATGCCCATGCCCCTCTGGTGTTGGGTCACCTAGTGTTTTCAAAACCCAGCCGGTATGGCTCAGTGGTTGAGCATCGACCTATGAACCAGGAGGTCACGGTTTGACTCCTGATCTCCTCAGGCCATATGCCCAGGTTGCAGGCTCGATCTCCTGTGTGGGACATGCAAGAGGCAGCCGATCAATGATTCTCTCTCTCTCTGAAATCAATAAAAATATATATTTAAGACAAACAAGCAAACAAAAAACTTAAGGTGTTTCCTCAGCACAGGCTAACAAATGTTTAATGACAGGACGGATGGGACAGGCACACTTGAGCATGCATACACATGAGTATGCACACACATGCCCTTCTGCTGCTCATGAGTTTGGCCACCTTCCTTCTTAGAGCCA
>PVJC01051769.1:0-11355 GCA_004026665.1 Murina feae
CGACCCCCTGCAACCTCTTACCCGCTCCCCGATGCCCCACAAAGGGCCTGGGAAGCCCACCAAGCAGGCTGCCGACCCCCTGCCACCTCTTACCAGCTCCCCGGCCCGCCACCTTGCTTTCCCACTTCCTGGTGCCCTGGTGCCACTTCCAAATGCCATAGGCAGGCAGTTGCAACAGAACCCTTTGGTTTTCTCTAGTTCCATGGCTGTTGGCCTCCATCTTGGCTGGGTTAATTTGCATACAGCCGCTCTGATTGGCTGTTGGCCTCCATCTTGGCTGGGTTAATTTGCATACAGCCGCTCTGATTGGCTGGTGGTAACGGTCACATTTGCATGTTTCGCTTTTATTATAGAAGATAATTTTATTGATCTCATAGAAGAAGGGAAAGGGAGAGATTGAAACATCAATGATGAGGGAGAATCATTGATTGGCTGCCTCCTACACTCCCCCTACTGGGGATCTAGCCCACAACCCAGGCATGGGCCCTTGACCAGGAATCGACCCAGGACCTTCTGGTCCGTAGGCCAACGCTCTATCTACTGAGCCAAACTGGCTAGAGCTATCATGGCTTTTACAAAGGCACTAATCTCATTCATGACCTCATCTAGTCCTAATTATCTACCAAAAGGCTCATTTCCTAATACCATCATAATGGGGGATAGGATTTCAACACATGAATTTGGGGGGACACCTTCAGTCTATAAAAAGGGAGTTTCATAGGTAAGAGTGAAAGTAATGTGGCCATGCTGGCCTTTTAAAAAATGTGGTCATGTTGGTCTTTTAAAAAACATTTTTAATTGACGAGAGAGAGAGAGAGAGAGAGAGAGAGAGAGAGAGAGAGAGATCAGTTCATTGTTCTACTTATTTATGTATTTACTGGTTGATTCTTATATGTGCCCTGACCAGAGATTGAACCCCCAACATTGGTATACCAGGACAATGCTCTAAACAACTGAGCTACCCGCCTAGGATCATCATGCTGGTCTCCTGTGTTCTTTGAACTTAATGCAGCTCACTCCTTCCTCAGTGTCTCTGTACTATCTGATACCTCTGCCTGGGTATAGTCTTCCTCCAGTTTTTTGAATACTCACTTTCCTTCTTGTCATCACATCTCAGCTCAAATATCACCTCTCATGATAGGAAACCAATTTATTATCTTGAAAATGCATCAATAAAGGGAGAGAATCAAGCATTTATCCTGCCTTTCCTAGATGAAGTGAGTAACAAAATAGTAGGATGAGGGGATATTTATTTTTATAGAACTATTCCAGTGAATAAAAAATAATAGTAAAATTAAAATATCACCATTCTGCAACCCTTGATAAATAGATATAGACAGTAAGCATCAACAGCTTTTAAGATTATAAAAAGAGAGACATCAAACATTATATCTATCCTATAAGCATACCAAAGGGTTGGAACTCGAGTTTGATCTAGTCTTTGGATCCAGTTGGAAATGTAGAGGAACTGCATGATAACTGTGCAATTAGCAAAATCCACAATGAGAAACTGAGTTCTTCCACAAAAAATCACATCTGAGAGAGACCTTTTCTTATAATCCTCATCTGAGGATGTTTTTTTTATTTTTTATTTTAATGAAGAGAGACAGACACATGGATTTATGAGAGAAACATTGATCAATTGTTTTCCATATATACCCTGACCAGGAATCGAACCCTCAACTTAGGTATATGTCCTGACCAAGAATCAAACCCACAACCTTTTGGTGCACATGACGGTGCTTCAACCAACTGAGCCACCCAGTCAGGACTCAGAGAGGCATTTCTTGACCTTGATATCTAAATTAGCACCTACTATCTAAGTTACTATCATATTACCCTGTTTGATTTTCACCATAGCCCATATGAACTGAGGTTTCCCTACATAAGAAGCAATATAGCATTAACAGTTAAGAGAACAAACTGTAACATCAGGTTGCCCAGGTTCAAATCTTGATTCCTCCACTTACTATTTGACCTTAGACTACTGTGTGAGCTATGTGTCTCAGTTTCCACAATTATAAAATGGGATAAACAACAGTACTTATATCCTAGGGCCATTAGGAGTATTAAATGAGTTAACTTATCTAAAGAGCTTAGCACCTGCACTAGCTAGTGTTGCTCAATGGTTAGAATGTTGGCCAGAGGACTGAAGGATTGCAGGTTTGCTGATCAAGAATATATACCTCTGGCCCTAACTGGTTTGGCTCACTGCATAGAGCGTCGACCTGTGGTCTGAAGGGTCAAGGGCATGTACCTTGGTTGCAGGCACATCCCCAGTTGGGAGTGTGCAGGAGGCAGCTGATTGATGTTTCTCTCTCATCGATGTTTCCAACTCTCTATCCTTCTCTCTTCCTCTCTGTAAAAAATCAATGAAATACATATATTTTTTAAAAGAATACATACCTCAGGCCCTAACTGGTTTGGTTTAGTGGATAGAGCGTCAGCCTGCGGACTGAAGGGTCCCGGGTTTGATTACAGTCAAGGGCACATGCCTGGGTTGTGGGCTTGATCCCCAGTAGGGGGCATTCAGGAGGCAGCCAATCAATGATTCTCTCTCATCATTGATGTTTCTATTTCTCTCCCACTCCCTTCTTCTCTGAAATCAATATATATATATTAGGGGCCCAGTGCACAAAAATTTGTGCACTTGGGGGGAGGGGGGTGTCCCTCAGCCCAGCCTGTGCCCTCTCACACTCTGGGACCCCTCAGGGAATGTCCACCTGCTGGCGTGGCCAGCCTGGGTGAGGGGCTGATGGCTGTTTGCAGGCTGGCCAAGCACCCCAGTGGGACCCTCACCCCATTGGCATGTGGCCAGCCTGGGTGAGGGGATGAGGGCCGTTTTCAGGCTTCCCACAGTCCCTTCAGGGTTCGGGTCCCTACTAGGGTACCTGTCCAGCCTGGGTGAAGGGCTGAGGGCCTTTTTCAGGTGCCCACAGCTCCCATTGACCCAAGGTCCCAGTGAGGCTGCCTGGAATCATGTTTCTGGGGTTCATTTATCTTCTATAATTGAAACTTTGTTACCTTGAGCGGAGGCCTAGACAGGTTATGAAGCCTCCTGTTTGCTTCAGCTCCGTGGCTTCTATAATTGAAACATTGTTGCCATGAGCAGAGGCCCAGCCAGCCTAGGCAGGCAGTTGCAACGGAAGCCTCCTGTTTGCTCTAGCTCTGTGGCTTCTGGCCTCCATCTTGGCTGGGTTAATTTGCACGTAGCCACTCTGATTGGCTGGAGGTGTGGCTTGGCTGGTGGACATGGCTTTGGTGGCTCAGAGTGATGGTCAATTTGCATATTACTCTTTATTAGATTTTATATATATAAAGAATACCTACTGAGGAGAACCAAGATGGCGGCATAAGGTATATACCTAAATACGCAGCTTCCCATAACCACATTAAAAAATTCAACTATAAACCTAAATGGCCATCCTCCAGAACCAAGGGAGTGGAAGCTTTACAACTCGAAGGCAAGAGAAGGAGTGCATTGAGACTGAGTAGAAGTTCTCAGCGCCAAAACTGAGAGGTACAGACACACATGAAATGATGGCGGCTCGGGCGAAACAGTGGCGGTGGCGGCACCTGGGTCAGCGGCTTGTAAGGGATTACAAGATCCGAGGTCGTACTGAACTCGGTGCAGGCTGTCTGGCAACAAGGCAGAAGATGAGTGGCTTCTAGCAGAGCTGTTCGCAGCGATCACTGACGCGGAGCTCCAAGACTTGGGGACTCAGGGGCATGCAGACACTAGGGCGTGGAGATGCCAAAACCGGGAGAAACCGCAGAGCCAGCTGAGGGGCAGTCATTGCGGGTTGCTGCACCCCCGTGATTCTGAGACCCTGCCCCACCCAATTTACAACCCCACTCAAGCTGTGCGCCTGCCTGCCTGCAGCCTAACCTAACAGAATGCAGCTGGGACAGAGATCACCACTCTATCAATGCAGGAAAGCAGCCAAAATGTGGAGACAAAGAAACAGATAAAAAATGACAGAAATGGAGGAAAGCAAACTACTGGATATAGAGTTCAGAACCACAGTTTTAAGGACCAACTAGAAATTAAGCATACAGTGACTGAAATAAAGAATATTATACAGAGATCCAACAGCAGACTAGAGGTTCGCAAGAATCAAGTGAAAGATATGAAATGCGAAGATGCAAAAAGCACCCAACTGGAAAAGAGAAAAGAAAAAGAATCCAGAAGTGTGAAGATAGTATAAGGAGCATCTGGGACAACTTTAAGCGTACCAACATCAGAATTATAGGGGTACCAGAAGAAGAGAGAGAGCAAGATATTGAAAACCTATTTGAAGAAATAATGACAGAAAACTTCCCCTACCTGGTGAAAGAAATAGACTTACAAGTCCAGGAAGCGCAGACAACCCCAAACAAAAGAAATCCAAGGAGGACCACACCAAGACACATCATAATTAAAATACCAAGGGCAAAAGGCAAGGAGAGAATCTTAAAAGCAGCAAGAGAAAAAAAGTTAGTTACCTACAACAGAAACCATGCAGGCCAGAAGGGAGTGGCAAGAAATATTCAAAGTGATGAATAGCAAGAACCTACAACCAAGATTACTCTACCCAGCAAGGCTATCATGTAAAATTGATGGTCAGATAAAGAGCTTCACAGACAAGAAAAAGCTAAAGGAATACATCACTACCAAACCAGGATTATTTGAAATGCTGAAGGGCATTCTTTAAGAAGAGGAAGAAGAAGAAATAGGTAAAAATAAAAATTATGAACAAAAAAGTGACAACAAAGACATATCTATCAACCAGTGAATATAACAATTAAGTCAATATAAATATCTGATGAACAGAATAAACTGGTGAATAGAATATAAGTAAGGGCATAGAAAGGGAATGGACTGATAATTCTCAGGGGAAAGGGGGTATGAGGGGTATGGGAAGAGACTGGACAAAAATCTTACATCTATGGATGAAGACAGTGGTGGGGGTAACGGCAAGGTGTGGGGTGGGGGAACCAGGTGGAGGGGAGCTATGGGGGTTTAAAAAAAGGAACATCTGTAATAATCTGAACAATAAAGATTTAATTAAAAAATAAAAAAGAATACCTACCTCAGTTGCAGGCTTGATCCCTAGCCCAGGTCAGGGTGCATGTGGGAGGCAACCAATGTGTCTCTCTCACATTGATGTTTCTCTATCTCCCCACTTCCCACTACTCCAGGGCTTGTAGCTTAAGTAATAAGTAGAAGGTTAGTGCTTTGAACAGAAATAGAAAAATGAGGAACTAGAACTAATACTGTTTGAATATTCTGATAATGATTTTTTTAGATACATTTTGAAGTGATGGCAAAACATGACTGCAAATGCTAGCAGGCAGTTAATTGTAAAAGCAGAATTCGAGTTCATGAGAAAACTGTAGGAATGAAGATAGATTTGAATATTGTCTACATCAATGCAACACTTAAATATTCAACTTCTGGTAGGAGCTTACTTCATCTTTACAAAACAACTTGCAGAAGTGAATACAATGGAAACCGAAATATTTGAACACTTAAATTTATTCTTCAGAAGAAGTCACTGTTACCAGTTTGGTGTGTATCCTTCAAACATTTTGTAAGCATTTGCAAACATATATTGACATACAATATGAAGAGACATAGTAAAAGTGTGAGTAAATACCTACATACGAATCTGGAATCATCTATCTAATATAATAAAGGAGTAATATGCAAATCCACCCTCACTCCATTACACCCAAGCCATGCCCACCAGCCAAGCCACACCCACCAGCCAATCAGAGCCACTGTATGCAAATTAACCCAACCAAGATGGCGGCTGGCAGCCACAGAGCTAGAGCAAACAGAGGCTTCCGTTGCATCAGCATTGGAGGAAACTGCCTGCCTAGGCCAGCTAGGCCTCTGCTCAAGGCAACAATGTTTCAATTATAGAAGCCACGGAGCTGAAACAAACAGGAGGCTTCATTGCCTGCCTAGGCCTCCGCTCAAGGCAACATAGTTTCAATTATAGAATATAAATGAACCCCAGAAACCTGATTCCAGCCAGCCTCGCTGGGACGTTGGGTCAATGGGAGCTGTGGGCAGCCTGAACACGGCCCTCATCCCCTCACCCAGGCTGGCCACACCCCCATGGGGTGAGGGTTCCCACTGGGGGGTTTGGCCAGCCTGCAAACAGCCATCAGCCCCTTACCGAGGCTGGCCAGGCACGCCAGCAGGTGGACATTCCCCCGAGGGTTCCCAGACTGCGAGAGGGCACAGGCTGGTCTGAGGGACCCCCTGAGTGCGCAAATTTTTGTGCACTGGGCCCCTAGTATATATATAAAAGCTAAGCGACTGAATGACCAGTTAACTGGTTGCTATGGTGCACACTGACCACCAGGGGGCAGACACTCAAGGCAGGAGCTGCCCCCTGGTAGTCAGTTTGCTCCCACAGTGGGAGTGCTGCTCAGCTGACTGACAGGTACCAGATGCTGGGCTCATCGCAACCCTGCCAAGCAGATGCCAGCTGCTGTGCACACTACTACATCCTTCAGGGGATGTCGGACTGCCGGTTTCATCCCGATTCCACAAGGGGTCCTGGATTTTGAGAGGGCGCAGACCAGGCTGAGGGATCCCACCAGTGCATGAATCCATGCACCAGGCCCCTAGTTCAATAATATTTTTCGGTAACTTGTTTAATCTTTAAGCATATCACTTAATAGTCCTTGAAGACATTTTCATGTTAACATATATAAAACTCAAAAGATATGTATAGATCTCTGACATTCTTTTTTGTGCTGCATAGTACTTTAATATATGGATGTGCCATAATTTTATTCCCCTATCAATAAACACTTAGGTTGTTTCCAATTTTTTTTTACAAATTTTGCAGCATTGATAATCATTATACATTATCTTTGAATATGTGTGCTAATATTTTGTGTGTGTTTATTAAAACTTTTATTCAGGGAGAAGAGTACCAAGAGGCTATCTTCCAGAGGTCCTTGAGCCTCAGATCTCAGGCCTTTCTTTATTCTTCTCCTGAACTCAAATTAGATCTCTTAGGAAAGGACTAGAATGAGGTTCCCTGACCAGGCTATCTTCCTCACATGCTATGCTAAGCAGATCCTGGTTCCATATTTCTAGGTTGAGGCCTGACCTGTGGACTCAGGCAAGGTCTGCAGTCCCCACAGTCTGGTCTTCAGAAGTGGCCCCATGGGGCAGGTTTGTATATTTGAGGAAAGAGCCACAGATGTGCTGGGTAGCATCTCCAGTTGGTGACCATCTTGGAGAGCACTGCTTGGGGAAAATCTACATGGCAGCGGGATGCTAATGCTACCAGGTAGATGAGGACATCACTAAGCTCCTCTTGAAGGTCTGCCCATTCCTTAGGGGGCCAGGCTAGGGACCAGGCTTCTCATCGGGCTTCCACTGAAAGAGCTCTGCTAGCTCCCCCACTTCCCTCACCATGGCCAGGAGGAGGTGCCAAGGCTGGTGGACTTGGTCCCCGTCTCTTTCAGCAGCAAAATCAGCATAGAGGCAGCGACTGGTATAGGAGAAAGGGGTGGAAGCCCTGGTCCCAGGGTTAGGGCATGGGGGAGGAGATATAGGGCCTAGGCAGCTATTTCTAATATGTAATGGTAGAATGGGTGTTCAGTGGGGGTTCTGCAACTAACTCCCTGAATGACCTTAAGTCATGTCTTTTCTAGGGGATTATAAAATGGACAAGCCCGTCCATTATAAAATGGACAAAATCGACATCAGAGAGAAACATCAATCAGTTGCTTCCTATATTCGGCCCAACAATCCAGGTATGCCCCCTGACCAGGAATCAAACCCTTCGGTGCACAGGAGGGCACTCCAACCAACTGAGCAACATTGGCCAGGGCTATGCTAATATTTGAGGATAGATTCATAGAAGTGGGGTTGCGGGAAAGAAGACATACCCACTTTTTTATTTTTAATATACATATTTTTTTTATTTCAGAGAAGAAAGAAGAGATAGAAACATCAATGATGAGAATCATTGATCAGCTGCTTTCTGCACACCCCCTACTAGGAACTGAGCCCACAACCCACGCTTGTGCCCTTGACTGGAATCAAACTCAGGACTCGCCAGTCTGCAGACTGATGCTCTATCCACTAAGTCAAACTGGCTAGGGCCACATTCTTATATACCTAATATATTAATAAATGCTGCTCAATTTTCCTCCCCAAAGGGTGTTCCATGTAAATTGTTCCTAAATGTTGATTAGATCCAGAGGCTTGATTAAATTTAGATTCTATTTCCTCTTTAGGGGGGCAAAGATATATCATAGGTAGTGTTGTACACTTCAGTAAATAGAGTCTCTTGCTCCTTTTAAGATCTTCTCTTTATTGTTCTAAGGTGTCACTATAATGTGTCTGGGTGGGGATTTCTTTATTTTTCCTGTTTGGGATTCCTGAATCTTGAAGATTAATATCTTTTATCAATTCTCAACTATTATATCTTCAAATACTGCTGTTCCACTGTTTTCTTTATTCTTCCCCTGAACTCAAATTAGACATCACCTGTAAGATTGAGCATTAAAACAGGCTGTAGGCTACCAGGGATCAGATGATTTCAGAGCAAAAGTCTGCTCTAGTATTTACCCAGTAGAGTTTCAGTTATTCATTGTTTCCTCTACTTTTCTGCCAGTGCACCATATGTGTGCATAGATGGAGCTATATTGATCTATACACACATTTAAAATATATCTTTCAATTAATTCTATATCACTATAGAATTAACCTTACTCCTTTTCTTTTTTCATTTATTGAGGTATAACTTACATATAGTAAAATGCACAAATATTAAGTATACATTTTTATATATGGATACACCTGTGTGACCTCCCCTCAGGTCAAAATAAAGAACATTTCTAGCAACACAAAAGGCTGACTCCTTGTGCCCCCTTTTGGACATTACCCACTCCCAAGATTAAACACACTCTGACTTCTATCATCATAGATTAGTTTTGACTGTGTTTGAATTTCATGTAAATGGACTCATACAGAGTATGTGCTCTTAATAGAAAAAACACACAAAAACCAACCAAATAAACAAGAGTATGTACTCTTTTCCTCTGACTTCTTTTATTCAATATTATCTGCGAGCTTCATCTATGGTGTTGAATATAACTGTAGTTTGTTCTTTTTCATTACTGTATAGAATTCTACCTTCTTAAAATTAACTTGTTTTATATATATACTGGAGGCCGGTGAATTAATTTGTGCATGGGTGGGTCTGGCTGCCCCTGCCCCATCAGGGCTGATTGGGGTGGAGCTAGCTGGGGGAGGAGCTGCAGGAGATTGGCCACTGGTCCAACCCCCAATTAGGGTGAGGGGGGCTGATTGGGGTGGGGTCAGCCTGGGGGAGGGGCAGCAGGAGGTTGGCCGGGTGAGGGGGGCCTAGGGGGAAGGGCTGAGGGATGTTGGCTGACTGATCCTGCCTCCATGGAGGAGGCAATCAGGGGCTGGGCTGGCCGGGTGGAGGAGCCATGGAAGGTTGGCCAGCAGCCCTGCCCCTGATTGAAGTGGGGGTGTTGATCCGGAGCTGTGCCTGGCCGGGGGTAGAGGCCGCCCCCATTTGGGCTGGTTGGCTGGCTGTGTCATAGCGACCAGTTGTTCTGGTCGCTTGGCTTTTATATATATAGAATATAATTTAATTAATCCTCTATTGATGGACATATACATGGTTTTCAGTCTTTAGTTATTGCAAACACTACTGTAGTGCATATGTTTATTTATGGATCTTTGCTAGTATGTGTAAGTATATCAGTAGGATAAAGTCCTAAATGTGTAAGTGCTAGCTAAAGATTAGATGCCTTATTAGTTTAAGTAGATATTGACAAATTGCCTTCCAAAGAGGGTGTATAAATTTATACATTCACCATTAGTATATATGAGGACATGTTCCCAACATCCTTGCTGACAATTAACAAATATTTTTATCTCTGACAATTTGACAGGTAAAATATAGAAACCTATAATTAATAAATATTTTATTTAATTTTTTATAACATATTTTTATTGATATCAGAGAGGTAAGGAAAGGGAGAGAGAGAAACATTGATGAGAGGGAACACAGATTGGCTGTTTCCTGCACACCCCCTGCTGGGGATTGAACCTGCTACCTAGGTATGTTCCTTGACAGGGAATTGATCCAGCGACCTTTAGATGCATATGATCACACTCATCCAACAGAGTCACACCAGCTGGACAATAATTATTTCTATTTTAATTAATTAAAAATATATGCACATGGCTCTGGCTGGTATACTTCAGTTGGTAGGAGTATCTTCCCATACACTGAAAGCTTGTGGATTCAATTCCTGGTCAGGGTGCATACGAGAGACAACTGATTGCTGTTTCTCACATTGATATTTCTCTCTCTCCCTATCTCTATCTATCTATCTATTTATCTATATCTATATTATCTCTATCTCCCTTATCTTCTCTAAAAAAGTCAATGAAAAATGTTCTTGGGTGAGGATAAAAAACTTTTTAATTAAAAAAAGAAAATATACACACATGGTAAAAAAAAATTAAAATATACGCACATGGTACAACAATTATAAAAAGGTAAATAATAAAAGTTATATACTACCCCTACTCCTAATCCTTAATTCCCCTTCCAGAGACCATCACTATTGTCAGTTTCTTGTATATGTTCTAGATATATTCTATACAAACCATGCATATGCAAGTATAAATGGGTGTATATATGTGTGTGCACATATGTTTGGCTATCTCTGTCTATCTGGTCTGGTTTATTGATGAAAATGGAAGTTTTCCTTTTTTCACATAAAAATATATCAATACCTATATATACACATCACTTCTCCCTTTTATTTCACAAATGGTAGCAGGCTATTCACTTTACTTTTTTCACTTACTATATCTTTGTGTCATATCAGTGGATTTACAGCTGTCTTACTCTTTTGTATGGCTACATCATAATTTATTTAACCAAATCTAAGCATTTCAGTTGTTTCCAATATCCTGTTACTACAAACAGTCTTTTTGAACATACTTATTTGTGCACATGTGCCAGTATATTTGTAGGATAAATTCCTAGAAGTATGATTCTGGATCAAAGTATATTGTGGCTGATGTGATTTCCTGTCCAGCATCCATCTGTGTCTTCCACATTGTTCAGCAGTTACAAAGTTTAAAGGGGTATAATTGATTTCACCCCCAGCTTTTGGCAAGTGGTACCACCATGTAACCCAAAGAGTGTAAGTCCATCCCTATATGCCTCAGTGATTGGTTTAGGCAACCCAGGCCTTAGCCAATCAATGCATAACATTGTCCTGTCAAGAAGATTATTCAGGAGAGAAACCAAGATGGCAGCATAGGGAAACACTGAAAATTACTGC
>PVJC01051770.1:0-11350 GCA_004026665.1 Murina feae
GGTCTGTGCAAACTGTTTGCATCTTGTTAGAATCCGATCCTGGTTCCGATTTCCTCCTGTGAAGTCCTTGAGGAAGACTAGCCGTGTCTGTTTCGTGTTGGTTGCTGTCTCTTTGCTAGAATCTGCTCATTCTGCCCACATGTCTTCCACGGCTGCTCCTTTGTGGGCCAAGCACATGCGATTGCTGGGGATGCTGGGGAGCCCGCTGCTGTGGGAAGGGAAGTCAGAGGCCGCGCTTCCCCAGCAGGGTGCCTGAGTCTTCCCTTGGGTCTTGCAGGGGAACAGGAGCTCAAGGGGGAGCCCTGCTCCTTTGAAGTGAATGCCAAGATGAGATGACGGGAACAGGATTTATGTGAAAGTGTGATTTAAGGAGAAGTCACTGCTGTCTTCAGTCATCCTGTGGCTTTGTGTCGGCTACACGCGGAAGACCCCACCAGGATGACAAGCCTGCTGGGGGTGAGCAACGGCACTCCCAGCTCTCCTGAATAGTGCGTTTATCTCCTGGAGATTTCCCCTCCTCCCCAAGTCTTTAAGGATCCATGCAAACTCTGTTGAAAGCTGGTTTCTCCATGGCTCTGCTGGGCCAGACAGCAGCCCTGAGGAGTCACTGTCTGTGCCTCCTTAGGTTCACCACCAGCAGCATCGCCCACAACGGAGTCGGCTTTTGTGAAGTAGTAAGTCTGCCGACAAGGGAGGTGTGCAAGCTAAGGCTGGCTGTCCACATGGATCCCGCACATGGGTCTGCAGTGGAGCTCTGGGTGATGTGCACAGCCCTGTCCTGGCTTTAGCTGCAGGCTGCCCTCTCAGTGCCAGGGGCCGAGAGGCACTGGCACAGTCGCAGCCAATGGCGGGCGGCTGAGACCATTGGCACACATCTTCCTTTGTGTCTGTGCCATCGTCCAACTTAATATTGCAAATGGAGGGCCTGGCTATGTAACCAGGTCACCACAAAGCCTTTCCATCCTAATTCAGTGTCATTTCAGCCCAGAAATCTCCTTGCTTATGAGACTTTGAGAAATAACACCAAGAATGGAAAATGTGTCCTTTAAACTGAACCCATGACCTTGCTTTACGGCAGCTTTAACAAATCGTGACCATTTTTTCTCTTTCCAAACCAGGGAGGGCTTTTTTGGAAACTGTTCATAAGATTAGCACAGGGGTCTTCAAGCGTCACCTTTGTGACCACGTGGGTCTCCAGGCGAATGAATGGGGACCACAGTCAACACGTTACAGGCAACACACATCCACATGCTTAGGTAGAACCATGGGGTCTGAGCCCTGGGATCACACACCTGGGCAGGTAGGAGGGAGAAGAGACCTGGAGGCCTGAGCAAGGACATCAGTGTTGCCTAGACCAGCCAGCCCCAGACAGGACAGTGTCCAGGCGACCTGGTGGGGCACCTTCTGGTGGTGCCCGGCACCTGAGAGGGCACACCTGGCACATGCAGACCTGATGAGCATGTATGTCTTCCACACCCCAAGCTGGAAGCAGAAACACAAACAGCTCAGTGCGGCTTTGACCTTAGGCAGACCTGCTCACTGACTCCCTAGCTGAGAGGCCTTGGGGAACCACTAGGTGGTTTCTAGCCTGTTCCCCACGTGTTGATCCAGCCTGTAGACCCACCCACTCTCCAGGGACCTGAAAGTCTGGGTGGGATCTGTGCTCAAGGTGGCAAGCTATTAGGCATGAAGCCCAGAACCCACCCTCCCTCCCACCCTCCTCCAGGCTGGGCAAGCTGGGCTCCCCCTGTGCCCTCCCTCTGGGCATGCCTTACCACAGGCCTGAGGCTGAGGCGGAAGGAGCCTGGTCTTTGTATGGATGTCTCCAGCCAGCCTGGGCACATGCCCGAGCAGGAAAGAGCTGCCTTGCTGATTCACTGAATGATATAGGCAGTAGCATTATCCTGGACCCTGTCCCCTTAGCATCTGCTGGGAACAAGGAGTCCTGCATCAAAGCTACTAAGTCAAATGCAAAAAGGGAGGCTGACTTGGAGGTCAAAGGTGAGAACACCTGGAAGGAAGGACGGAGGGGGAACCAATAGTTGGCTTGGCTTAGAGGGTTGAGCACACACCAAAACTCATCCCTAGACCTACTTTTAAATCCAACAGAACATTCCGGAGTCTTCCCTCACTTTGAAGAGAATAATATGTGCACCAGGCAGATCTGATCCACTGAAGGAGACACTTCCAGGTCCCCCGTCCTGGTCGCCAGCAGCAGGGAGAAGCCCCTGCCCAGCCCCCACCCTTGGGACAGAGTGGCCATCAAGGCCCCAGCCCAGAGGATCTGCCTCTGTGTCAGTAGGCCCCCCTGGGGCCCCAAGCCAGCCCTGCCAGCCCCCCCTCCCCCCCGCCGCCTCAGCCCACCTGTCATAGGAATAGCAAATGGCATCTAAATGGTGTCAAACACCCCAGAGCTTTCTTTCAAAATTTATTCTGTCCCAAATGCTGTAAGGGAGCTAGCATCACCCAGCACCACACAGTGTTGTCACTGTGGGAGTGGGAGGAGTAAATACGATGTGCCACCAGCTCCCTCCCCAGCTTAACCCCATATGTCCCAGAGCAGGGTCACCATGAACCTGAGAAGCCAAGGGGCAGAGTGACAGACCCATGTGCGGGAGGGACAGCAGGCTGGAGTGGAGGTCCCGCAACCACAGAGAGGGGAGCTGATAGCAGCTGAGGGAGAAGTTAAGGTATGGGGAGGTGGGATGGGGCTGGCAGGGAGAGAGGGGGGCAGATCAGCCCTGTGCTCATCACTGTCATTTTAAAATGGGGAAATGGAGGCAGAGAGCCATGAAACCTGGTGTCAAGTTTCCCCATTTCCAGTTGGAGACAAAGTCATCTTATTGGATGAAGAGGTTTGGGGTGCCCAGGTCTGTTGGGTAAATTCAGATTCCCACCCAAAAATCAACCCTAAATATTGTGAAGCTACCACCACACCCCAGGCCCTGTATGGGGACATCAGAACATTCTGGAGGAAGGGCAGGGCCAGAGTAAGCAGACAGAGCCCTCGACGAGGATCCTGACCAACCTTCCGTCCTGGGCTTCCTTCCCACCCACCCCTACCATGTGCGATGGCTGTAGAGAAACCCCACCCTGAAGGCCTCACCAGATTGGGAGATCCAGGTGCCTTTTTTATGCGTGGGGGAGGGGGGCTTCAGAGACTGTTTCATCCCACACCCCATTTTATAAAAGGGATAGAGTCCCATTGAGCGTTGGCCCTGACTGGGCATGAGGGGCTGCATCCCCAGACTCTGCTCCCAGCAACAGGCCTCCAGCTACAGGTCCAGCGCCCAGCTGTGGCAGAGGGGAAATCATGACCTTGACTGAGGTCACAGGGGACACAGGAGCAGCAGGGGAGGATGTGCCTTCAGGCCTCTGAGATGCTGCTCTGTGCTTATCTTTCTGTAACCTTGGGGCTTCAAAGTAATTAAAAATTGATTTTCTTTTACTTTGTGGTCCTGAAATTTCAGGGGTCTACTTCCAGGATATAGCTGGATCTCCTCTGCCAGCCCACCTCCTGACTTCCCTCCCCTCCTGGGCCCCAGCAAAGGACTAAACAGTGTCCTTGCCGACCCCGTGGGCCTTGTGAAAGGTCATCTTGGAGAAGCCTCCTGGCTGGCTCCCGCTGCTTTCGGAAAACAGACCACAGTCCTTTAGCAGGATCAGGTCATGGCCCAGCACATGTTGGTAACATGTATTCTCACTGGGCCACCCCCCTCCTGCACCGAGCACAACACTCGCATGGGCCAGACGTGCTCGCAGCCCGGCTCCTTCACCTGGACGCCTCTCCTCCTCGTCCCGGCCTGGCTGGGGCAGACACGGGAAGCATCTAACTGCAGCACGGCGGGCTGAGCTCACCCCGACCAGTTTGTGGAAACCTCCCAGCACCCCCGAGGTGTGAATGCACCCCATTTCCAATCGAGAAGTGGATTCAGACAGGCTGAAAGGCTGTCCCAGGTTTGCCCAGCTGGTAGGTGGGGGAGCCGTTTCCTGTCCCGGTCTGCCTGTTCCCAGAGGCCTTACTGGTGACCTTGCCTGAACTCGAGTTTCCGGTCACTGCCATCCCCTGGCCACACCAGCTCAGCCCCAAGCCACTCGGCACCTCAAGAGCACGTGTCCCCTCTTCTGCGCTCTGTGCTCACAGGGGCCTGGTGGGGTGTGCAGCCATGATGCTAGGGACACTGTTCCTGGATCCAGAGGATGGGGTTGACCTCAGACCCTGGCGCTGGCCTGTGCCAGTCCAGCTACCCCTCTGGCCTTCCCTCCTGTCTTGTAGAGCAAAGCCGGGAGCCCAGCGAGCCACCAGGGGTGGGAGCAGAAGGCCCAGGCAGCTCTCCCAAGGCTCGTCAGACTGTAATTGAACAGGACGCGGCTCTCAGCAAGTCTGGCAATGAGAGTGAATCCCCTGTTCTAATAGAGCCAGAGGTGGTGGCTCTGCTGCTGCCAAGGGCAGGGGGTCGTACCATCCTCTCAGGGACCCAGGAGAACTCCAGGCCACCCCTTTGCACCCCCACCAAAAGTCACCGAGGCCACCTGCCCTCACCCGGCTCTTGCCTGCATTCTAAAAACTAGACACAGTCTATTAGGAAAAACAGGGAAAGAGGAGCCGGCCTCCCGAAGTGGCCACCTCCTGAGGCGCCCGATCTACAGCTTCTGCACACAGACCTCAAGCATGGGTCCACCTGCCCCATGCAGTCTCTCATCAGGAGACAGCACCCTGGGGGAGGGGCTCTCCTCACCTCCATGACAACATGCCCAGGTCTGGGCCTTGCGGGAACTTTAAGGAGCCCCCAAGGTGGGAGGTGCCCGGAGCAGTGGCGTCTCTGGGCTGTGCCTGCCGCTCTGGGGTGCTCCCCACAGCTTCACGTGGTTATTTCGAGTCTGCGGCTTCGGCTTGGCTACAGCACAGAGGAGGCTTTCTTGGCTGTGCTCTGGCCCCGTCTGCCTTTTCCTCTCCACCCAGTGGCTTGGACGGCTCGGGACCGCAGGGCTTCAGGGCGGCCCTCATAGGCTCCCCGCTCACCGCAGAGCGTGGAGCCCCCCCTCCCCAGGGCCCTCCCCAGAGGAAGACCTTCCTGGCTGGGCCCTCGCTGTCCTGCGGCTGAGGTTTGGGAGCTGGCACTGTGCTCCTGGGCTAATGGAGGGTGACTTCACGTTGGGCGTGTTTGAGCCTGTCATCCAAGACACCTCCTCTCTGAGACCCAGCAGCTGACCTGAGGCCTGAGGACTAGGACCGCTCCCCCCCCCCCCCCCCCCCCCGCCCCCGCCAAGGGGCCAAAAGCTGACCCCACCCCCATCTGAGCTCATCTGCCCCCTCTCACTGCCCACTGCACTGGACCCCAGAACCCTTCTCACCCTAAGTTGGGCATCCTGCCAGACTCTGGATCCTCCATCATGGGTCCCATAGGAGGGGCAGAGGAGAGGCAGTGCCCCCAGGCGAAAGGGACCTCCTCGACATCTTGGTCCTGCGGGACACTCAGGATCCTTGTGTGTGCACTTGGGGCTCCTACAGCAGGAAATGGGAGGCTCCAGAGATCCTAGGCCAACAGAGTCAGAGCCATCACCTCCCCCCAGCTTCTTAGGAGGAGCCAAACCTAGACAGCCTCACCCTCATCCTCAAGATGAGAGGGCACGTCCTTCAGCCTGGCCTTGGGGGCCGCACAGCTCTGCTAAGAGATTGTCCTCAAGTCTCTGTCTGGAGAGGCTGGTTCCTCCCTGCCTCCCCAGGGCGGTGGGTGCTGGGCCTGTGAGCATTCATCCAACGCTGCAGGTCTTGCGAGAAGCCCCCAGCCATGGCCCGGAGCCCTCTGCCTGGTGTGCAGACGAATGTTGTGGGAGTTCCACCTCTGCTCCCAGGCTGGGGCTCTGACAAAGAGTGCCCTGGGTTTGGGACCCTCCTGAGAGCTCTAGGGGTTCATCCTAGCAGAAGACCTGTGAGGAGACTTCCACTGTTTCCCGCCACTCAGACCCTACCGAACCTGTCTCCACGCTCGCCAGAGGGTCCTGAAGCGATGGACACACACCCAGGCAAGATTGCTCCACCTCAGACATCCTTGGGGCAGCCCCACAACCTGCCGGGCCTGGGTGGAATCAGGCAGGTTCCAGAGCCCTCAACTTCTAGAGCCCCTCCCAGAACTGGACCTCGGTGGTTGACTGTCAGGATGGGAAACTGGAGGAGGCGGGGTGGGCCCAGGGACAGCCAGGGCACATGGCAGGTGTGCTTGGGAGGGCCAGGATTGGGGCCTGTCTCCCCTGTCCTCCCCAGGGCCACACACTCAAGTGGGCCCAGGCTATCAGCTCCTCCTTGGTCCCTGATGGGGGAGGCCCCTGTCACCCGAGGCCAGGGCACAGAGTAGGCAGGGCCCACCACTGGTTTCGGTGTTATCTCGAGGCTCCACGGCCAGGCCACTCTCCAAGGTCCTCAGCAGCTGGGCAGGTCAGAACCTGACCACAGGGGTGTGATTTCTTCAGAGTGAAGGAAAGACTAACGTTCTCAGGAGGTTCTCTAGGGGGGGCCCGTGTGTGCAGCCAGCAGGGGAAGGAGACAGCACACCCTTGCTGACCCCGACCATCTCCCCTGGGTGTGAAGGAAGCTTCCAGAGCCCTCCTGCCAGAGGGGCCAGGCCTTGCTCCAGAGCACGGAGGGCGGGGAGGGGTGGCTGCAGGGGCTGGGAGCAGCAGCTGGCCAGGGATGGGGCTGTAGCTGCCCAGCCCACCCTAGCAGGGACGGCTGTGCCCTGGAGAGGCTTTAGGGACAGGACAAATGCGTGACAAGAGTGGAACGAACCACACTTCTGACCAGACTTCCAGGAGCTCAGGGATGAAAGCAACAGGGCTGGGCTCTGAGCTCAAGCTCCCAAAATAGCTCAGGGTGTGGCCATCGGCGGGAAGGGCAGCTGACTTCAGGCCACAAGCACCCTGGGAAGCCCCAGCTGTCTGGCCCCCACACCTGCTGGGCTCAGAGCCGGAATATGGCCTCAGCAGAGGGGCGAGGATGCTGCTGGGCCACCCACTGTTCAGAGCCCAGGTCCAGGAAAGGGCCCGCTGTTCCCCACCCTGCCTGTCCTTCACTGACCTTGGGTTGGCCCTGCCCCTGCTGGGTCTGGATCTGCCAATAAGCCAAGAAGTCATGGATGCCAGGGTATGGGAGGGGAACTGCCCTTCCTTGAGGAGGCCTGCGGGTCCGGCACTGTGGCCCCGCCCAGGTGGAGGACCACCTGGCTCCCTCCAGGGGGGTCTCTGTGGGCTCAGGAGAGATTTGCAAACCCAATAAAGTGCGGGAGGAGTTTTCATTTCATTCCTAATTGTGAGTCATGTTTTCTCCACAAACACTTCTGACATTGCAAGGTCACCCGAGGCTCTGGGCCTTCTGCCCCCACACAGACCCCACTGTGGCTCTGGGCACACCTGCATCCCCAACTGATGCCCAGTCCTGCGCCTATGAGAGAGGGCTCTGGGGAGAAGGACGGGGGAAGCAGGCATCCTGTGCCCACTCTCCTGGGTCTCGTGGCTTCCTTTGGGGTATCATTTAGCAGTGCCCATGCTGGGGCTGGTTTGCAGGGCCATTGGCAGTCCATAGAACCCAGGGCGTCCGTCACCTCAGCCCCAGCCAAGGCCTGGAGCACGGGGACTGAGCAAGGATAGTTTCAGCTTCTGGGACCTGCACCAGGAACAGGACAGACATGGAATTGCTCTGGGGCCTCTGTGGGCAGGGAGACAGACGAGAAACCCCTGGGTCTCATTGAAATTCGGGTGGTGACCGAGGAATGCTGTTCAGATCAGAGGGGGCTCTCTTTGGTGGAAACATTTAAGCAGAGACCAGAAGGGAAGAAAAGGGGCGAGTGCACGCCAGAGAAGGAGGTCCTGGCAGGTGGACAGTATGTGCAAAGTCCCCGGGGTGGCAGTGTGCTGGGGAGTTCCAGGATAGCAAGGGGGCAGCATGGCCACAGCTGAGAAAACTAGGCTGAGAATGGAGCTGGGGCCAGGAGACATGAGAGGTGCAGGGGGCTTTGTGTCTCATGCTGGTCGTAAACCTGCTGAGCGGGGGCGCTGCCAAGGAGCAGCCACACCTGCAACTCACACTGAAGACAAAGCAAGTGGCTGTGCTAAGGCCTGGAGTTGGGGTGTGAGGAGGGGTGGGTCCACCCGGCTGGGGTGAGTCTCAACAGCTGACCTGCTGCTCCCAGAATGGAGGTGGTATGACCTGGCCTTTGGTTCTGATGACACGCTTACTGGGAGCTGTGAGGGCGGCACTGGCCTGGACCTCTGACCTGAGACGGAGCTCTGCCCATCTGGGCTGGGTTCCGGGCTGAGGCTGTCCCTGTCTCTTTGGGTCTTTAGTGGGTGGTCTCTGCAACAGCTTTTGGAAGCTGCCCTCACAGGGCCTCTTCTCTGCCCATCACCCTTGGGAGCACGGCCCAGAGGAGCCTGAAGGTGTCCTTGGCAGGCTGGGCTCGCAGGACCAGGCGAGGCCAGAGACAGTGGTGCAGGGGGGTCCCCGGGGATGGCAGCTCCGAGGGTCTCCTGAAGAGAGTGTGCAGGGACACAAAGGGGCTCTGTGTTGGAGGCCGGGAGTGTCTGGGGGCTTCCTCGGGCCTTTGAAAGTCCTGGGTTCACCCACCTGGAGGCCTGGGGTAGGACGGATGCCTGGTAGACCCTCCCACAAAGCTTTCCTACCTCTGGGGAGGGGGGACGAGGGCAGGAGATAAGAGAAGTGGGTGACAGGCCAGAAGGGGAGTGCAGAGGAGAGCTGGAGCTCTCACCCCTCCAGGGATACTGAGGTCTCTTCTTGGATGAACCACCCACTCCCTCGAACGGGGGTCCTCTAGGCCAGTGTAGGTCCCTGACCACCAGGCCCCAGGGGCTGCATCCGCTTCCCCTTCACAGCCAAGCTCTCATTCAGCCTCTCTGAGTTCTCTCTTCCCCTCTCTCTCCAGGTTCCTCAGACAAAAGCTTGCCCAGCGGGCCCAGGGCCACATGCCCAGGCACCGTGGGGACCCGGCGCAGACACAGGGTCTGCAGGCAGCCTCCGTGACAACTGCAGAGCTGTCGTCCGGGGATGCGTGTGCTCTCACCCCATCAGAGGCCTTTCTTTTCTTATATGCGGACTAAGTGGTTCCATCCCCCCAAATATTCACAGTCGGGCCCTGGGCTGGGCCCCAGGGGAAGGGGGAGCTGAGAACCAAGATCAGGAAGGGAGTCTGGGAAGCTGCCCCAGGCAGGGGGTGCAAGGGCCCGAGGTCTTGGGAGGGAGAGCAGAGAAGACAGGGTGGGGCTCCCACCAGCCCAGGTTGTCCCTGCCCAGCCCAGGGGTGGAGGTTGTCACCCACATCCCTCCCGAAAAGCCATGAGCACCCAGTGTCTGGGAGCACACTGCCACAGGAAATGTCCCACCTTGTCCCAGTGTGAAGTCACCGAATGCCAAAATAACCTCGCTGTTATAGTTATAACTGAGCGTTAAATGTGTCATTTGTACAAGAGAATTCATGTAACTATATGTACATTTTAACAAAATAATGAACACCTGTCTTAGTTTTGAGAAATGCAATAGAAACTATATCTTTAAAGCTGGAGATTTTGCCAAAGGAGTCAGTGAATGGATTTCTGGGGGTCTTTGTACTTGGATGAAGGAGAAATTACATTCGTACTTTTCCTAGCCTCCCAAGCCCTCCTGAGAAGGAGGTGGCTGCAGATACCATACATTCACCACCCCCCACACTCACACTCAGCTGCACATGTGCACACACAGGCACACAGCATATGCACACACACGCTTATGTACAGTGTGGGCTGTCAGATGGTGGCGGCATCTGGAGTGCTGACCCACCACCCTGGACTGGCCCAAGGCCAGGGTCCCCCCTTCTAGTCCTGTTCCCTGGTTCTCATCCCCATGAGCCCCCACAGAGGGAGGCCAAGGCCAAGCCTCCAGGCTGCAGACACAGTGGCCCTTGGGGTGGGCTTGGTGCAGGCCCCTCCCCAGCCCTGGACCCTGGTGAGACTTGGTATCTGGATAAGCTTGCCCTGGCTTTGCCCTGGCTCTCCTCCTGTCATGGACATGACTTTGAGCTCTCGGCTCTTGGCTGAGAGTGGACCAGCTGGGGTCTAGGAATGGCCAGGCCCTAAGTGATACCACATGGAAGCCACTCCTCACAGCCCAGGAACCTCACAGCCCAGGGATTCCAGGCTCATACTTGTGGGAGAGCGGCCGCTCCAGCCCTCCCCCTGACCAGAATGAGGGGAGGGGGTCTGGCCCTGAGGGTCCTCTGATGCCAGCTGACAGCCAGGCGGAATCACATTCCTGAGGAATGAGGCAGTGGCCTGGTTATCACAGGCTGTCATTGCCGAGCCCACACTCAGAGGGTACAGACAGTCAGCAAATGCACCCTCCACTCACACGGCCATCTCAGGCCCTGGACTCCTGGACCCTGGGCACAGAGAGGGTCTGGAGGTGGCCGTCACCATTAGGAATGTTCAACCCCAGTGGCCAACTCAGTGGCCCAAGGAGGCCGTCACTGTGGCTTAAAATTTGCATTTCCAGGATAACTAATAATGTTCAACACTCTTTTCACATGTTTACTTACCATTCTGTGAGTGCCTTTTCAAGGCTTTGCCCATTTAATAAAATAAGTGGTCCCTGCCCAGATATTTATTCACAGCTGATCACAAGCCAGATTCACCATCAGGTTCATCCGAGCATGGAGCCAAAGATGAATTCACCCTCAGAGGCAGAGTTTGCTTTCAATCTCTAACTTTATGGGGGGCATAAATTGTGAATTTTAAAAGTCAAGACCAGCATAAAGATGAGTTTCCGCTCAAGATCAAAGGGTTTTATACACAACCCTCAGCCAAGTCTCTGAGGCACGTGGTGTAACTGCTCAGGACAGCTCCAAGTCCAAGTCTGGACTCGCTGGGCGTGCTCAGAGAGGCAGAGTGGCTGGATGAGAGGGACCAAGAGGTCTTAGGCCTGGGTCACTGGGTCAGCCAGCTTCTGACCCTCCCATCTGTGTCTAGCTTTTCTCATGGACAACCCCCACCTAACATCAGAAAAAGAAGGCTCCGGGACACATCTGATGTCCTGCTCAGACTCAGGAGCGGCCCCAGTCACCTACAGAAAGCCACATGCTCGCTGCCATGGGGGGCTGGGCCTCGAAGCTGCAAGGACTGGGGTAGCCTGCCTGCAGGACAGTGTTTGGGAGAGGAGCAGAACCCTCTTGGATGGCGTAAGTCCAGGGGCCTTAAAGTCACCCACTACCCCAGGAGGAGCCCTCCACAGCCAGGCCTGGAGAGCCATGAGCTTCCTCTCCTGCCCCTCAGGTTACACTGAATTCAATGACTTCCTTCCTTCCTTCCT